>VZRW01003661.1:53502-83826 GCA_013398125.1 Aegotheles bennettii | reverse complement strand
TCCAGCAGGTCAGACCCCAGCCTATACTGGTCCATGGGGTTGTTCTTTCCCAGATGCAGACTCCACACTTGCCCTTGTCGTGTTTCATTAAGTTTCTCCCCGACCAACACTCCAGCCTTTCAACATGAATGTGTGGAAATAACTGATGACTTTGATTTAAAGAACACTGTAAATAAGTAAAAGAACTAAAAGAAACAAAATAAATATGTTTGCATCCCTTTGATCCCTGTAAGTCACTTAGGAATTCCACAGCTCTGCCCTGTGTGGGGTGCTGCGTAAGAGAGTAGCTCTAATTATTCCTCAAATATGAAGCCATATCACATCGGAATGTGATCTTTATTATATCTAAGGAGCTTAGCAAACCAAAATCACTATTTTATCAGGAGCTGCATGGAAGACCTATTTAGTGTAAGTAGTAGTTTAGAGCCTAAAAATGGCATTCTTCCCTCACACCTTTCTTATAGATGAGGAGAAACTTGTGAGCCCCCCCCCCAAGTCATGATGATCAGCCCTCTTCCAACTTGAGCAATTACACTGACTGTATTTTAGTAGGATGTGGTCTATCTCTGAATTTCTCTTCTGATCTCTATTTACTGTCTTCAAACACCTCCTTTCCTCCTCTCATTTGCCATAACCTTGACTTGATGGCCTTCAAGCCATAAGGTTGTAGGCTTTTTTTGACTGCCTCATTGTTTGCTCTGACTTTACTTTTGTGAAGTCCATCACCACTGGAGTTGACTTTGAACTCTCTCCATCCTTGTTTTATGATTCCTGTAATGTCAAATTTGAATACTTTCTCCTTATCTAGAATCAAACTTTGGGACAAATCATTTTTCTACTGTGGTGATCTCAGCTCTTATCTAGAACATGGGTTTTACATCTCATGTACACCTGTAAAGATCCATACATGAAGCCACTTAACTTGCAGCTATCTGGTGCAGAGGGTGAAATGAAGGAGAGTATCAGCAAATCATTGTGGGGCAGAATGAGGAGAAACATGAGGAAGATCCACTAGGGAACTGGATACCTTTGTCAAAGTAAATGAAGCTCCTTCACTCAAGTGAGAGGAAGGAGAGCTGACAGTACCCCAGCTACGTGGAAGTCCCTTACCTACATAGCCCAAAACCCTGTGAGCAAGGTTTTCCAGAGCATAACTTTTTGTCTGAAGAGGCTGCACATCCATCGTCCCACAGCCTCCCTGCTGCATTCACCAGCCCTGACTGGAGGCTACGGGTCAGGAACCTTCACTGCTCCTGTCACAGCTGCTGCCACATTACTGAACACATCAGTGGAAAATGGAAAATAAAGATGATGTGCTGCTTTATGGAAAGCTTATTGCCTGGTGCTAGATGAGGGCATGTCTTTGTTGTGCTCATCTTCTCTGTCTCCTCTTTAATAGCAGGAGAAACATGCTGCTGGAAACACTGTCATAAATCTTAGCGTGCTCGTTGGGGAACAAGAGCTGATGTCATGTTGAGCTGAATGTTTTCAGCCACATAAACAACAGGAGGAAAACTTAACTCGGGGCAAAGAATTTAATTCAGCCCTGACACACATAGTGTTGCAACTCAATTAGCTAATGAGTTTTTAAGGTATTTAGACAATGACAGATGGAAAGATCCAATTTCTACCACACTCAGTAGCACTGAGCTGGGTTCATTGAGAATCCTGTTTGCTATCAGTCTGTGTATTTAGATATTTAAACATCTTTTTCTTTCTTAACTGTCCTTTACTTGCCCCAGCTCATGTTCTTTCTACAGAGAGTTCAGTACCTTTCCTCCTACTTTCCTATCTAACCTGAGGCCCTGCCTGCTACCTGCACCCCTCACCTACCCCACTCCTGTCTAGAGGATGAACTCAGCACAAAGCTCCCTGGCAAGCCTGGCCAAGGCAGCCCCTCAGCAGCAAACCCACCTCTTCCCAATATGGCAGGAGGTCCTCTTGCTGAACACAGCAACCCTAACTGCTCCAAGTCCTGTGTCTGCCAGGGCAGGCTGCCCAGCACTCACTGGGCTGTGCTAAAGTCAGCAGGATGTGAAGAGCAACAGAACACGGGCTGGCTCCTGACATTCGTGACATCAGGTGTCCATGGTTGGTACAATGCACTAATGGGAATTAGGAGCAGGAGAAATGGTATCTATGTGATGCTATTTGCAAGAGCACTGGGGAAGCAGCTGTGGTGCACAGCACAGTTCTGCAGCCCCAACCTTACCACTTGGACCTTCCTTCTTCCTTGCCATTGCTTTGCTCTCCCAGTAGGTACCTGAAAGCATGGATTATCACAGACTCTGGACAACAGCTCAGGAATAGAATCATAGAATGGTTTGGGTTGGAAGGGATCTCAAAGATCATCCAGTTCCACCCCCCCCTGCCATGGGCAGGGACACCTCCCACTAGACCAGATTGCTCCAAGNCCACCCCGCCCGCAAAACCCCCGGGGGGGGGGGGCAGATACAACCTCCCTGAGCAGCCTGTTCCAGTGTCCTACCACCCACACAGAAAAGAATTTCTTTCTAATATCCAGTATAAATCTACCTTCCCTTAGTTTGAACCCATTTCCCCTTGTCCTATCATTCCATGCCCTTGTAAAAAGCCCCTCTCCAGCTTTCCTGTAGGCCCACTTCAGGCAATAGAAGGCTGCTATGAGGTCTCCCTGGAGCCTTCTCTTCTCCAGGCTGAACAACCCCAACTCTCTCAGCCTGTCTTCATAGGAGAGGTGCTCTAGCCTTCTGATCGTCTTTGTGGCCCTCCTCTGGACTCTCTCCAACAGCTCCATGTCCTTCTTATGCTGGGGAATCCAGAACTGGATGCAGTACTCCAGGTGGGATGTGTGATACAGATCTGCACCATTGGCCATTCTTGGTTTGTTTCATGGGAGAAAGTTCAGGAATGCATGATCCAAGAACCTTGAAATAGAATTTAAGAGTTTTGTATGTCATCCTGGGCTTTAGTGCAAGGATGACTCTTTATTTTTAATAAATTTTGAATAAACTGCCTGCGAGTCAGATATTATTGCCTGATTTACTCTGCATATGGACAATTGTGTGTGAGAGATGGGGGAGTGGTGTGGGAGAAGGGGAGACAGGGAGATTACGTAGGGTCAAGGGAAAACAAGTATCTCTATTCCACATGCAATGTCAGCAACCTGGCATCAGTGATGTTGCTTAGACCAATAACAGATTCAAGAGGGGGTGCATGTCCTGGCCTCTTCAAAAGAATTGAAATGCTGTGTTATCTTTCCTATTTTATTATTTAAAAAGCCAAAAATGTTCATTTCTTCCACCCTGGAAGTATCCACAGCCTCTCCACAGCTGGCTTCTCAGTGCACTACAGGATGTAAAATAACACCAGAGACCAGCTGGGAGGAGCCTCTTCCTTGGTGGTTTTTGACTGTTCCAAAAATAGCAGCAATGAGCCACAGGAGGCATTTCTGCCCCCACACCATTCACCCTTACACCACTCACTGTGGTAATGCAGGCCAACTCAGGAGTCTCAAAGTGCAACCTTTAAAAGCTTTCTGAGATGCAGTTTCTCCTGCAGTTCCCCCAACATGCCCTGGTGCCCTCAAGGTGTGCATGCAAGGTCAGTTCCCTCTGCCAGCAACCTCCACTCTTAATTTCTTCCTCCTGAGCAAGAGGCAAGAAGTGCAGATCCTTGACACCCTCCCTGGGGGCCTTCATCTTTCATCGGGCTCTTCCCTTTAACCAGACTAGAGCTGCATGTTTCAAAAAGCCAATTTTTAAATTGACAGTGAAGTCTCAACCCACCTGAACTGAAGGTAACAGGAAATGTAAAAGCAGAGGGCCATTTGTTTTTTGCACAGTCAAATTCAATCACGCAGCCCCACTGACATGGATGTTTCCCACTGTAGCTAAGATTCAGATGACTTTGCTATAATCTTTAAATGAAATGCGATTTTTTTATACCGGAACAAAATTATCCTATTAAATACATCTAATGAAAGAATAAGCCAGCCACATGCCATGCACATCTGTTTAAACTCTCAGCCATCAGTCACATCCAGCAGGCACAATGAGCTCTTTGCCAACTAATTACAGACCAAATATCACTCTGTAAATACTCACCTAGCAATTTCAAATAGGGAATGAACTCTGAGAAAATTGTGAGTAACCAGGTAAAGTCCACTGAATAAATCATTCCTGATTAATTACTTGCTCAGCACTACTATCGCACCAGGGATGAGCAGTTGGAAATTGGAAATGATTAGTGAGGAACTTTAGGATAGAAGATTTTTTTACCTGAAACCCATTTTGGAGTTTCTTTACCATCAGTCTATCCAGGGAGCAGATCTTGCTAAGAATGCTTTGTGAGAACTTTGATTTTTATTGCATTTTAATGTGATTTTAAAGCTCATTAAAGCAACTCTTTTTGTGCTGCCAGCAGCGAAAGCCCAGAGTCCACAGTACAGATAAGTGTTGTTTATCACTAAGCTCAGCCTCTTTAGCTACCAGCTCACAGAATAAAACAGAAGCTTGCTGCCAGCAGCAACCTGGAAGCCAGATTTCTAGATAATGCTCTTGCAGCAAAGACATGGTCCTTTCTGTAGAAAAATGCTTTGGTCACAGAAAATAAGCAGCTGTGTGCTGCACAGTGTCCAGCACTTAACATAGAATATGTGCTGAGCATTTCTTAAAATCACTTCTCCTACCTTTTATTTACCAACAGTTGATGATGAGAAACACCCAGGTAATGCCACTTATACATTTGCAATGCAATGATGAGTGTATGTTTTAAAAAGCCATAGTTAACTTTCAAATATAATTCCTCTCTTAAAGAAAAAAAAAAGAAGAAACAAAAACAAGACTCTTGGAGCTTCTTGATCAATGACTCCACATCAAATTCACCCAATCTGCAAGTAAAATCAACTGGGTCTTATTCCTGACAGCATATTCAGCAGAGGATTGGGAAGTCAAGTTGTTTGGGTTTTATTGACTTGCAAATCACCCAGTAGTAATAACGATTTTTTGATACAAAAACTAAAATAGATTGCAATGCACTCTCCTGTAGCATGTGAGTTTTCCATGGAAATTAGCAGAATTAAACTTCAGGACTTGATTTACCAATTTAAAACATGTCGGTATAGGTGGACAGATCTGTTGAGTCAGCAAGGGTGTGGGTTACAGTTTCTTTACCTGTAACTGCACTACAACGAACAATTGCAAATTCAATTAGTGAGTAAACTGTTGTCCAAATAACAATTCTGCATCTTGGTTAAAACATATTATGAATGCCTGAAAAATACATTCAGATAAAATTTAAGGGGAGAATTTTCATAGGTGAAGTTTTAAACTCTTGTTCTCAATTAAAATTAGAGATCTGTATTGGTTTATCTGGTAATTCTGTAAAAAAATCATCTTGCCTTTGCTATTAGACCTGGCAACCAGTACCACTCTTTTAACCATTGTGGGTGCAAAGGAGTGCTTAATTCAGCAAGAACCTTAAAAGGAAGCAACAAGATCTTTCTTTCATTGCACATTCTGCAAAATGGAGGAGAAGTCCTTACTCCAAAAGCAGGAGTTATTTTAACTTTTGTCTCAGGCAAACGATGGGGTGAACGCACCTCTGTGATGTGCAGACCTGGCTATCCTGGCAGGGTTAGATATGCTGCGTGGACTCTGATCTGGTCTCAGAGTCACGACATCTCTGCTTATCTTCAGGTATTCTGCATGGATAAAGACCACGTAGGCTGTGGGCAGTGCAGCGACACTGTCTGCACGTTGGCTTGCTTTTGACCACAGCCAGCTAGCCCCTGACTTCACAAAGATGTTCTCATTTCTTGATTAGTGCATGTAAGAGAAACCACTTTGGATTTTACCCCAGGAGAGGCGCCCATAGGACACAACACATCTGTCATAGCTAGAAGAAGCCTCAGGTCTACAGCTACGGCTTGACCACAGTGCTGCTGGTGTGGAGAATCTCTTTAACAGCATTTCCCCTAAAAAGCTAGTGGACCTCTTTAGGACATGAATAGCTGGTGAAAGTTGTGATGATTTATTGGCTGTGCACAGCCATGTGAAGGTATTTTATTTTGAAGAATGGCTTCAAAGTGTCCTTCCCTGCCCATCATACCAGACTCCCATAATTTATGGATGGCTCTGAAGACCACAGTGCCCTGGATCCTGGACTTCTGGCTGACTCCAGTCCATGCTAACATGTGTCAAGACAACCCTCATATCATTTCACTGCACGTTGTGCTACCAGGCAAACTCCAGGAGCTGGATCTGGGAGCTCCCTGTCACCAGAGCCATGCCAAGGAGGACCCTTTCTGTAACACACAGTCTTCAACAGACACCTAGAGCACAGCACAACAGCAGGGACGTTTTCACATCTCAGAACTGCTCCTGACATCTCTGGAAATGTTCAGGGTGGACCAACTCATGCCTTTTCCCACCAACACAATAAACTCACTACTGCTCCCTGGCCACTCTTCAGAGTTATGTTCCTGAGCGCTGGAAAGAGGCATTTAGATGACTTCCAAGTGAAGAGATACTCCAGCTGGATTTCACAAATGCAGATGCCAATGTTCCAGTAGTGAGCAATATTGCAGAATGACTATCCCCACTGCAAAGCTAAAGTGATAGTTTACAGCCAGCATTAGTGCTGCCTTTCCCAAAATCATCTTGTAATTCCTGACAGGGCAGTTCTTGTTATGGTTGTGTTGGAGAGAGGCAGCTCATCTGGTCTGTTTGGATTATGCACAGAGCTCTGCATACACCCTCTTTCAGTAGTTTGGCATCTATTTCTGCTCAAGCCAGACCCAAAAATTAGGCAAAGCTGCACACAGACTGGCCTGAGAGGCCTGACTGGATCAGGACGTGCTCTGACAGCTGCCTGATGCCCCAACAGCCCCCTCCCACAGCACTGGTGCAACTGCTTAACACAGGAGGAAAGAGGACCAACGTCAGCGTATCACATTTTACACAGCAGCCTGGTGTTATTGACTTCACCCAGGGGGGTAAGATACCCCGAAACATCTGCCCTGATTGGGCTGGGCAAACCACTCTCTCACAAGCTGTGTTTTTTGTGTCCCTTTGGTGGACCTGAACTCAGACCTCCTACATCCTGGGCAACCTCACTAACCCTTCAGCTATGCTAAGAAAGGTCATCAGTTTCTCTTCTTTAACAAGGCTCTTTTCCCATTGCTGATTATGGAGGTATACATCACATGCCCAAAACTTCAGCAGAACAGAATTAAACGTAAGACCTTGAACATAAGGACTTAATGAGAAAGCATCTATTTTTCTTAATTGAGTAATAGGACCATTAACATTAATAACAGCATTACCATAGACATTAATACATTAGGTTTAAAATGTCTCTATACTAAATCACAAGGGTATTTTAGATTAAGATGTGCTTGCCAGGCAGTAAATCTTACAACCACTTGCACTTGTGGCTGGTGCTAAGGCTTGTGACAAAGGATGAATGTAGGTACACTAATAGCAATGCAATATGATATTCAGAGAACAGACTACACTACACAATGGAGTGTATAACTATTGTCTCTTTCCTACAAATTTATATGGAAAATGTATGGTTTAGAGATAAAGCCAATAGTCTTAAAAGCTTAGAAAGAGAGAACTGATTGCCCAAGATGAGATTGCTGATATTTGTCATTGGGAGTACAATAATGTGCTTACCTGATGCTGGTGCTAAACCTGCATCTAGTTTTCACTGTGCATGGGACTGTTTCTTCCATGCCATAGGACTTCCATGCCTGTTTCTTGCCATAGGACTGCCGAGGACAAATCTAATCCTAAAAAAACCCAAAACATATTATAATATTATCCCATAGCTTATCTATTAGCTACTAATTTCTAATACAGTGGTCAAGAAGAAAAGGAAAACAGGAGCCTCTGTAATGCTGCCTAGGCTTTGTTCATCATGGGAGAAGGAATATAACTAATATTTCAATCTCCTGTCCTGTTAAATCTGATTGTTCTTACTCAGTGTCTTGCTTCTGTAATATATGAGATAAACTAATCTGTTTATCACTATTGGAGGATCATCCTTGCAATAACTCTTACACTGAAAGTCATTTATATGCATAGATGTCTCAGTGTCCCTTCCCAATAACTCCTGGGCTTTGGCCAATAGATAAATATATAAGCTCCCCTTGCTTGTTTTGGATGTCAACAAAGAAAAATGGCAGCAATGACCATTTAAAAAGAACTTGTTTTCACACATGCTATAAAGTTTGTGGTCTGAGGGAATCAATAAAAACCTCCCTGCACCCTTTTATCCCACTAGGGTGGGATTTTTTTGTTGTTTATTTCACTTCTTTATTCTTTCTCCACTATTAAACCCTTGATTCATGGCATGTCCCAAAGCCTCAGGTTAAGGGGGACCCTAAGCTAACATGGACATGACCCAAATAGATCAGAACCAGTCACCTGGAGGGAAAGTAGTTATATCTTTTTAAGAAAAAAAAATCATAAAGTTATCAATGTGCACAAAGCTTTACAATTACTTCAGTAAACAAAGCATCCAAAACTCCACATGTGGTCAAAAAACTAAGTCATTGCAAGAGACTTGGTGAGTGCTCACACAACTGGACTGCTGCCACGAATGGATACGATCTCTGCAGACAGAACAGGCAGGAGCAGTGAGGATAGGGGTTGTCTACTAGGTGAAGGAGCAGCTCAGACACATGCAGGGAGCTTCTTCACAGGATGGACAGAGTTTATGGGTCAGGCTTGGAAAAGAACCAGCAAGGGCAATGCTGTGGTGGGAGTGGCACAGACCACCCAATCAGAGCAAGGAAGTGACAAGCCTTCCCTAAACAGCTCTGCATCACATGTCCTTGTTCCCATCAGGGACTTTGACCTCCCTGATATCTGCTGGAAGAGCAACACAGTGGGATGCAAGCAATCCAGGAGATTTCTGGAGTGTATCAGGAATAACTTTTTGACAGAGGTAGTGAATGGGCCAGTCAAGGGTGACACACAGATGGATCTTCCACTCACTGCCACGGAAGGACTGGTTGGGGATGCAATGATCATTGGCATGCCTGGATCTAGTTACCATGAGATAGCAGAGACCTGACAGGCTTTGTCCAGGGGGGCTGAGGGAACTGGCCCATGCCACAGCCATATCCACAGTCACCTTTGAAAGTTTCTACAGATTAGGACAGGTCCCTGATGACTGGAGATAGCAAATATATCACACCTATCTTCAAAACATGTCAAAATGAGCACTGGAGGTAGTGTGAGCACATGTAGTGCATAGAAACATAGAATCACAGAATCATCCTGATTGGAAGAGACCTTCAAGATCATCCAGTCCAACCCCTACCTATGTCACCACTAACCCACATCACCCAGCACCACATCCAGACACATCTTGAACTCCTCCAGGGATGGGGACTCCACCACCTCCCTGGGCAACCCATTCCAACATCCAATCACCCTCACAGGGAAGAATTTTTTCCCAATGTCCAATCTGAATCTCCCCTGCTGCAATTTAAAGCCGTTTCCTCTCATCCTTTCACTATGGGCTCGGAAGGAGACTGAGCCCCACCTCACTCCAACCTCCTTTCAGGGAGTTGTAGAGAGCAATGAGGTCCCCCCTGAGCCTCCTCTTCTCCAGACTGAAATGATGCACATGATGCAGACTAAAACACCTGATAACAATTAATTCATGCATATTATGATGATTCCTCTCAGCCCTTTTTATCCTTTTTCCCTGACTGCTCTTCTACTGGGGAGTTCAATATCTCCTGTAGCCATGAGCCAACCCCAAACAAAACAAAAAGTGAAAGGCAATCACACCCAGCCCCACTGCAGATGTGCCTTATGCTTTCAATCAGTTATACATTCAGGAGTGTGTCTTCTGTGTTTTGTTGTTGACTTTTCTAATTTTTTTTTCCACTTCTTCCACCTCAATTTCAAATTGCTCTTCACAACATCAACTATTTAACCAAACAAATCTGTTCCACGCCCATAGGCTTTACCTAGGGTCAAGGCATAGCTTGTATAGCAGTATGTTGGTTATACATCAATAAATGCAGTCTTTGCCATTATGTCTAACCCTGACTGTATAGGTACAGTATACATTTTCAATTATGCAGTATTTCAATTATGCAGCAAGTAGAATTTGAACCTTTTTGTGTATGTGTATCAGCACATCAATTTAATGGTCTTTAGCATAGATACCCCCAGATTATGTGCAATATACACAAGGGGACAGCTACAGTGGCAGTTAAAGTTACAGCTGGTGGATGACCCATAGCTACTCCAGCATTGAAATTCTCCACACAAATTGTATTAGCAATGTATACAGGTAGGGGTTGCACATAATATATCCTTCTCTCCTGTATTTGCATTTAATCAGCATTCCAGAGGCTAACTTAAATCATGTCACACTTACAGCTTCATAATGTGAAAAAAAATAGATAGCTTTATGTTGGAAAATTACACTGCTCCTGCTGAAAACTGCTGGGTGAACTAATGGGGGTATCAGCTGGTCTTGGAGCGGCTGCTTGAAAGCCCTGGATGCAATCAGTACACAGGCTTAAGCTGTGCTTCACTCCACATCTTGCAGCAGTGGTGATGGCTGCAAGATGCTCCTATATTAAATAGGCAGAAAGTACAGGGTGTGTTGTCACATTGTCTCCATGGGCTCAAAGGAGGCAGAGACAGCCTTCAGGCCCAATCTTCAGCTTTATTCTGAGAGCACACAACGAAAATTGTTCAGATGTCACTTTTGTAATCCTACAATCCCAGACCAGGTGTGTACTCAGTTAATGTACTGAAAGCTGAAAACTCCCATAAATTATAGCATCCAGTAACTCCAAAGATGCTAAAAGAAGGAGCGAAGGGACACAGGGAAGAGAGTTGTCTTCTGCAGTAGAAGCCAGGCTGTTGTGCTGGGATGTCTGAGGACAGCCTTGCCACCTCTTCTGATGAGCACACTACGTCGCCAGCTCAGACCCAGGTACACTGGTCCTGTGGGCAAGTCTTCTGAGCAGAACAGTGCAAAATGATTCTTTCATGTGAAAAGGCACCGTTTACTGTGTCCAGATCTCCTCAGATAAAAAGTCCAACATGGTGAAATATTCAGATACAAAGTCCCTGAGCCTGTCTGCCCCTTCTGCACTCTAAGAATTTTTGTGTGGTTATTTATCCTGATACAAAGTGGATCCAAGAAAGTGAATCTCACTGGAATAGAGGAGAGCTCTCACTTGGTAACACTTTCTATTCCAACAGAAAGAAATAGATCCTCTGTTGAAGGAGCATGGTATTTTCTCCTCTCATACACAGTAACACCTGCAGTGGAACTGTTTATGAATGGATATGACCGATTCTTATCAGGAAAAAGTTTTTTACCCAGAGGGTGGTTGAGCACTGGCACAGGCTCCCCAGGGCAGTGGTCACAGCACCAAGCCTGCCTGAGTTCAAGAAGCGTTTGGGTGATGCTCTCAGGCACATGGTGTGACTGCTGGGGTGTCCTGCACAGGGACAGGAGTTGGATTCGATGATCCTGGGGGGTCTCTTCCAACTAGGCACGTTCTGTGATTCTATGATTCTTACCAATTCGGCATTCAAAGTGCATTTGTTCCAAATTGATGGCATTGGAAAAAAGGTGCAACACGTTTCCTACTGCAAAATGCCAGTCTTTCCCATTTCAGGAGCTGAACGCTGTTAGGCCATAATTTATCTTGTCAAGTGTGAGCCTAACTGCTGCTGAGTTCATCCCTTCTGCACAGCACCCAGTTCAGTCAGCTGGGAGCACCCACCACCCAAGCTCAGACATCCTAAAATGCGATGATTAGAAGGCACCAGCATATCTTCAGGGAGAAGCAACCACATGCTAACATCAGGCTGTTAAAATTAGCCAGACTTAGAGTTTTTGAAATCAGAATTCCCTGCCTTGATCTGGTTCACTAGTTCAGAGTAATTCTGTACCAAGAGAGCCAGAGCCACCGACCTCATCACTCCTGGGTGCTATGCAGCTCTGCTCACGTTCTGATGGAAGCAAACAGGCTTCGGTCCAATGTCCATAATGTTTAGATTATGTTTTATTTAAAAAAGGATTTCACAAGTTGAATATGTTTTACAGAGCCTGACATTGGTTTACATTCAATGAAAGCTCTCTAAAATTTTGCATCCATTTTTTCCTGTCCAGAGCTGGGATAATCTGATCTCCCCAGGCTTTCCTTGCCCAGCTTGCTGACTTTTTAAACATGGAATTATTGTTGCTTATCTGCATACTAGAGTGGAGCTTACTGATCTGTTTTCTCTTGGATTATAATTTCTTAGTAAATGCTTCTTGATTTTGTACCCCAGAGGAACCTCTTTGCAGCTGAAAGGACAAAAGAGAGGGTCAGAAACACCAACATCCTTATTTCTTCACTTCATAATGAATTGCTAAAGTAATTGCTTTGGATATGCTGTAAAGTACAAGCACGATGAGTAGTAATGTCCTGTATGGTGGCTTGAGTTCTTTATGGAGAAAGTTCTCTCCTAACATCTGTTGACATAAATTAATTGATAAATAATAATGATTGTCTGATAATCACAACACAGCAGACAAATGTAAGGTGCTCATCATGACTAAAGCTGCATTTTTCACAAAGTTTTCCCAAAATTGGCTAGAAAACCCCCACAGGCAATTTCGCTGACCATCCCTCGTAGAAGTGAGCTGTGAATAACCTGCATGGAAAGGGTCCGTGCCCTTCTGGGAGAGGTCCTTCAATGAGGGGCAAAGACGTTCAAGAGTGCTGACAAGTCTTTAAAGATAATCTCCTCTGGGAAGAATGGTCCACCCAAAGTCAGGAAAACAAGCAGATTTATTAGGAGACCAGTCTGATTAATCAGGGAACTCATAACTGAGCTTCAAGGCATAAAGATACATATGGGAGATGGATGTAAGGTCAAGCTACAAAGGAGGAGTATCATTAGACTCAGAGTGTTCATGGGTTGTACTCTACCCAGGTACCAGTTACAAGTGGAATTCGTCAAGGGTCTATCCCAGCTCTTTTCCTATTTAATATCTTTATCAATGATCTGGAGCACGAGACATAATTATGTCAACATATAACACCACGATGGGGAAAAAGTTAATATGAATCAGGGCTGCTACACAGAGGGACCTAAACAGGCTGGAGAAAGGAACAGGAACCTTACGAAATTCAACAAGGACAAATACAAAGTCCTGCCCCTGGAATGAAGAGCCCCTGGCAACAACACATGCAAAAGAAGTGGCACGTTGGGGAGCAGCTCTGCAGAGAAGTCCCTGGGGGTCCTGGCAGACAGCAAGCTAGGCACAGGCCAGCCATGTGTCCTGGCAGAAAAGAGACCAACAGCCTCCTGGGCCACTTGAACAGAAACAGAGCCAGGAGATCCAGGGAGATGATTGTCCCTCTCTGCTCAGCACTCACTGGACCACATGTGGGCACTGCATCCAGTTTTGGGGTGATACAGGGAATAGAGAGAACACACTGATGACATGGAGCAAGTCCAGGTGAGGGCCATTGGGGGGGATCAAAGATGGACTCCGCACGGTTCAATGTGAATCAGGCAAAAGTTGTTTTATTTACTGAACTATCCCTTATACACATTTGAACCACGTGCCTATTACGCGCTCTCTGATTGGTTAACGTCCCTCTTATGTGGGGTAGTCGTGCGCGCTAGCAACACTCCCATTGGTCCAATTAGCAACACTCTCATTGGTCCAATTAGCAACACTCCCATTGGTCCAATTAGCAACACACCCATTGGTCCATTTACTTCCTGGTGTCCCTTTCAACATCCCTTCTTGTGTCCAACTTGGAAACAATCGATGTTCTTCCTGTTTCCTGCTCATCAAGATGACCTTTGGTATGTGGCTGCATGTTTAATTAAAAGGCTATCAAATGGCTGGTTCATTACAGGCCATCGTCCTCTAAATATACCCCAACAAGCCATCAAGGTGGTTGGGGCTGAAGAATTTGCCCTGTGAGAAGACGGGGAAGATGGGTTTGTTGTGCCTGGGAAAGAGAAGGCTTCAAGGGTCCTAGCAGCAGCCCCCAGTGCTTAATGAGAGGTGGTGAAGAAGACTGAGCCAAGATCTTCACAGTGTTGCATGGCAGGAGGATGACAGAGAGTGGGTGTAAACTGAAGGAAGAGAAGATTACACCAGATATAAGGATAAACTTTCCCTCATGAGGAAAGTCAAGTACAGGGACAGGTTACCCAGTGCTACTGGACAGTCTCTATTCCTTGAGGTTTTCAGGATCCAACTGGATAAAGCCGTGAGCAACCCGCTGTAATCTCATAGCTGAACATGCTGTGAGCAGGAGGTTCTGCTAGAGACTTCCTGAGGTTCCTTCCAGCTTCTGTGACCCTGTGATAACTCACAGGTATGGACAGGTAGGTATGGACAAGGAATACTGGAACTACCGTGTTTGACCAGGGGAATGATTTACCTAGTCTATGATCTTTTTCCCAACATTCACAAGCTTCTAAGGAAGATGCAAGAAGCCCTGCTGGCTTCTGTAAGGGTATAGAGTGCACCCAGGAGAGGTTTCTTGCAAATACTAAATATGGTGTCAGCAGACAGCCCAATCAGCAGCCTCCTCCATGAGATCTGTGAGATAAATGGCAGCATAGTCACCAAGCAGACCTCTCTTGCTCAGTGCAGTCAGCACGTGAGTCAGAGTCACCTGGAGTGCAGACATTTTGTCAAGAGCTAGAAAATTTAAGTCATTACGTGTGAAACCCAAGTTTGTCCTACAGCTATAACTGTGGTGTAACTGGGCATCAAGGCTGTGCCTATGTGCACACCTAGTGCACTCGAGTCATTAATTCCCTGGATGTCCAGAAACTCCTGAGCTCGTTATTTGCAGGGATGACACAATGGACTGGATTGAGACAACAGTCTGACCTGAGACAAGGTGATACACTGCCCTCCTAGAGACCCTTGCAACAGAACTTTTGACTAACTCAATTTCTGAGACTCTTCTTGGCAGCTCCTGCCTGTGCCAAGACCAATTTGTTTGTTGCAATGTGCTGAGTCACGTTCTCAGGTGGTGAATCTCACCATTCCAGAGACTTTGTAGGCTGCTCCTGCAACAGAACTGGCCTAACTCTACATAGATCAGAGACTTTGGCATACAGTAGTAATGGTGTCTGCAGGTGCAAAAATGGCCATCTGGGACAGCCTTTTGCCCATCGTTAAGACAGTCCAAAGATGCTTTGTACATAGATTAAGATAATCAGCATCAAGGGATCATTCTTGTGCTGGAGTGATCCCACAGGATCATTAACCAAGTGGATATAGGAATACAGGAATTCAGCAGAGCAGCAGCTTGGGGAGGCTGACCCAATCCAGGTAAGACATCATTGCAAGCACAGCTGCAATCTCCCAGTAAGTCACATATCTTTATCACAGCCTGTTCATGAGTCCAGTACACCTACTTCATCTTCTACTCTCCATGCTGTTTTCTTCATGCTGTTTCTGCAGGACCTCCTCTGGTGCAGGTGTAGATCCAGTTGCAGAGCTCCCAGTGGGGTTAAGCATGCAGAGAGCATGGGGACAGCTGAAGGCACACTTTGCACATAAGCTCTAGCTTGTATTCTGGAGGGACCAGGGACAGTGGTGAGGAAGCATGTTCATGATGAAGCTCCAGTTTGTTCCTCTATAAAGAACACTGATAATATTTTGAAGTTGAAAGGCAACAATGTGTACAGAAGTACCCAGATCATAGAATGGCATGGGTTGGAAGGGACCCTTAAAGATCATCTAGTACCAACCCCCCTGTCACACGCAGGGACACCTCCCACTAGACCAGGTTGCTCCAAGCCTCATCCAACCTGGCTTTTAACACTTCCAGGGAGGGGGTAGCCACAACTCCTCTGGGAAACCCGTGCCAGTGTCTCACCACCCACATCACAGAACTCAACTTGTCAAAGCCTCTTCTGGAGCCTTCTCAGAGCCTCACAGTGGGTAAGTCCTTCTTGCTACCTTCCTGTTTTTGGAACTACCAACTCGCACACTGAAACAACCTACGCACTGTTTTGCACCAGGAGTTGCTGGAACTGCTGGAACAGAACAGAACAGAACAGAATATAATAATGACCAGTCTAAACCTCCCCTAGCGCTGTTTTAAACCATTCCCACGCATCCTATCACTGGATACCAGGAAGAAGAGATCTGCATCTCCCTCTCCACTTCCCCTCCTCAGGGATCTGTGGGGAGCAATGAGGTCACCCTTCAGCCTCCTTTCCTCCAAACTAGACAAGTCCCCAGCCACTCCCCACAGGACATTCCTTCCAGCCCTTTCACCAGCTTTGTTGCCCTCCTCTGGACACATTCAAGGATATTCACATCCTTCTTAAATTCTGGGGCATTCAGATTTCATAAAGTATAATTTAAGATGTTATTTATTAGACCTAAGGCTAAAAAGAACGGAATAAGAGTACAGATAACCTTATAACCTTTCAGAGGCTGGGAACCCCCAGTGGCACAGAACTGAACAGCCTTCTGATCCACACACAGCACAGTGGCAGATCCCATCCACAAGAGATTCTCCCAGTTTGGTAATTTGAACTATGTTATAATATGTATATATACATATTCCTTTGTTTTCACAAAGAAATCACGGTATTCCTCATTTCTACTGTCCAGCAGGAAGGGTGTTTGCAAGAGAAGTTCTCGCTGCACTTTTTAACAAGGGTAAGGTGGTACCATCCCCAGAGCAGCTGGGACCTGCCCGCAGGCTCCTCCGCTGCAGTGAGCTGGCTGCCTTAGAGATTCCCACAGCACAACACATGCAGGACGTGCAGCACAGTGCAACCCACAGCCCTCCACACCCAGGAGAGCCCCTCCATCCACGTCAGCTTGCTTTAAACGTGAAGGCAAAACCTGACCCCCCTGGGACAGATTCGCTCTTCAGTTCTCCCTGCAAGCACCATGACACGGGCCATCTGCGTCACCAGCAAAGCACGGAGCTGGCAGTGCCCATTCATCTTTTATAGCCCTCTGTCTCCTTTGTACTGGAGCTTTCACTTACATGAACATTTTCCTTTTTCTCCCGTGGGGTGGAAGGATTGTTTAACTGTGTCAGCTCTGGCATACAGAAACATGTCCCCGCACAGCCTGCAGCTCTGCTACCAGACTTCCTCGAGCAGACTGGCATGGGATGTTTTGGTCAGCCAGTTTAATTGCCACAAATTACAAATGCAGACACTCTCAGCTACTAAAGGTGTCAGGTCCTATTTCCACTTGTTTTATTATTAATGGACCATTTGGAATTTTCTGTTACAGAAACAAAGTTTTGAGACCTCTGTTATACATAAATGCAGTTTTTCATCTGTTGAAAAAGACAATCAACTGTTCCAATTGACATGATATAGGTTTGGTTTGATTGTTGGTTTTTCTTGCTTTAGATCCAGCCCAAATACATGAATTTTAGTACACTCAGAACATGAATACAAAAAATAAGCTGTTTCCATAATTCTGCCCCTCAGGACAAGAACGGTTTCCTTCTATAGCAGGAACTGACCACCAGATTTTCACACTCCAGTTAACTCCTATTGGAGTTAAATGAAAATTGATTTTTCTCTTGCTTCACTGCCTTGCCATGCTACTCCCCTGGATTTGCTTGGCAGCATAAAGAAACTGTTCAAATTAGTTGCTACTGGTGACTTAGGAATTTGTTTTATGGTGCAACATTCTCAGTTCTGCCTGCATAGTTGCTCTGATTCAAGCCATTTACCTACCTGACCTTCATATCTGCAAAGTCAGAACACACATATTTGGTCTTCAGTTGATGTAGAATGAAATAATGTAAGGTCTGTTTGCCAAGCAGGGCTCTGCTCATGTCCTGGTCTCAGAAACCTGAAGGTACCAACACCTCCTAAGCTAGCAGGTACTCTGGAAAGTGTTTTCTGACAGATTCATGAAGAAATGGTAGGTTTTAACCAGTTTTGCCCATGTTGCATCTGCTATTCAAACTTGTTATCTATGCCTAATCCAGGAGCAGTTGAAGAAATGTTTGGCTCTAACCCACACAGTTCATCACATCCTTCTGAATTGCTCACTGTCTCCTAAGGCTCCTTCCTTGCTGCTGCTGAACAGACTCACAGCTGATGTGTCTGTGTGTCTGATCTGCCCCAGGACCAGGAGTGGCTGTCATGTCCAGCCTCACAAATGCACCCCTAGAAAGAGCAATGTCCACATGCCTCTCCTCATGCCCCGGTGTGTCAAAGACTTCCTGGAGAAGGCAGGCAATAATTTCAGCTTGCTTTTCCTCCCAAAAGGGAGAGAAAGAAAGAAGGAAGCTAAAACTGTTAACTCTGTGTTCCCTTCCATCACCATCCTAATTCCAAGAAAGGAAAAAGTCACAGCTTGAAGCTAATAGAACTGTAGTAGTTTCTGTTTATACATCTACCACTGAGTAATGCAATTCTTGGCCCTGGTGAATAAAATCCCACTGGCCCAGAGAGGAAATTGAGCCTTCAGCTAAGAGACCAGTCCAGGTTTTATGAGATTTCAGTTCAAGCCACATAACCATCCTGGCTGTGCCTAATCCAAACTATTTCAATATGAAATTCAATCTCAGGTATCGGTTTCGAGCACATTCTGGAAAAAAAAAGAAGAAAGGCTTGGCCTGGTCTCCTCACCAGTGAAAGCACATGCAGATCCTTCTCCACTGCCTAGATGTCCAAAAGTGCCCTAGGCATTATGTGAGATGCAGGCTGCCTGCCTGCCCTACACACAACAGACAGAACGGTGCGTGAGGACACAGCCTGTACTTCATCTTGCTCTCCAAGTGTTTCTGAGGACAAAGGAATTGTTCAACTTCTCCATCAGTGTCTGCTGTCTGTAAACCTAGTCTTCAGCTCCTCTAAGGAGAAAGCTGGTAGACGGGAGGGAAATATCCCATGCACTGCCAGCTGGGTACAATTCTGATTTAGGACTTGCATTCCAAGACCCAGATTAGCCTTCTCCTGAACAAGTACCTTGTCTAGCTGCAGGGGGAGATAATCTTGGCAGGAACTTCTGCCATGCAAACAAATAGTAACAAAATGCTGTCTCTGTATCAGGAACATGAGAATGGTCATTTGTAAGATTCCTGTTCAGTTGAATCATACACACACACATCTCTTTTCTGCTTTTCAAGGAAGCAATGTGCAAATAACCAAAGGTATATCAAAGGCATTTGAAATAAATAAAAGGATTTACCTTGGTTGAAAGCAGGTTTATAGAATAGCAGCCTGAAATCCTTGGAAGTCTAGGACCTCTTCCTCTCACCTTTGTAAATGTGAGTGACTCACATGAGCATTTAGATTACGCTTTGCTCCAACCTCTATTTCAACTCACGACCATTTTGTTCAGCATCGATGATGGGAGAAGCCCACCTTCTCTCCAGAGGGGTGATTCATAAAGCAAACTTGCAGCAATGTTTGTTCTTTTTAATTGTTTTCTTCATGCTAAATTACACGAGTTTGCAGAGAAGATAAGAGTCATTAAAACTCTGAGATGGAGAAGAGGCATGAGATTTAATCCCTTCCCATATAAAATTTCTGTACTGTGTATTTTCTAAGCGAGTCAATGTCAGGTTATGAGCTTTACTTGTCAGGTTATTTGAGTCTCATCATCAGGAAATTTGTTATAGAAGTTTCATTTTCCACTCCTTAGCTTAATCCTATTACTCCTTAATTTAATCCTATTACAACCAGGATTGTTACTGCTAGCCGTGTCCATCAGCACTGAGATGAAGAGCTACTATAAAATGTGGGAACTCAATTTTATTACAACTCCCAGAGCAGCACAATTTCTAGGTGGGGTCCATTCCAGGGGGTTCATCTCATGCATGGAGGGAATGGCACACTAATGCTAGTTTACCTTGGCCAGTTAGTTGGTGTTCATCAGTTAGGATTGTGTAATTTTACAGAGCATAGAGGAGAGACTAGACCTGACATAGAACATCTGCAACCATAGCTAGCAAAATAAAGCAAAATTGCTTCTTTGCACTCCTGGATATTTCAGAAATTCCCCACGGGCTTGTCTTAGCTCTGAGGTTTGATCTTGGGTTAATAGTTTTGATTAAAGCAAAGGAGGAAAAGAAAAGGGGACTCAGAACAGAAATAATATCTGAGATCAAAACAATCCTTTCTTCAGCTTTATTTCAGTGTTCTGTATAATTTGTTTCCAACTGCTATTGAAACAGAGGTTGGCTGCTTTTCAACAGCAAAGCTCAAATATATATATATATATAGTGTGTATATAGGCACACACACATAAATATATATTACACACATATTATTAAAACCACAAACCCAAGCATACACAAGTACCATAATGCCAGATTTAAGGTCACCCATGCTCATGTTGTGCGTGTGTTACGACTCAGCTGTAATCTACATGATCACATTGTAAGACCTTTGCTCATTCAGTGCTTAAGTCTGTACCTCTGTGGTTCACAGAAGCATGGGCTAACTCCTCACTTGCAGAACTGCAATGAACTTGCAGCCTCTTCTAGTGTCTTCATGATACAATACAGAGACAACAGAAAAAGCAAAAGGTTTGACCCAAGCTCATGCCCTGCCAAAATTCCCACATCACTTCAGGGTGTGGGAGTACCAGAGCTGCCTGCTCACAAAGACCTGAATTGTTCTGCCTTAAGTTTTCAAATTCAGCCACAAACAGAATTTCCAATTTGGAAAATTTCAGCCCAAATGATTGAACTGTAGTAAGGAAAAAGATTTTATGCCAGGAAGTGACCAAGGCCTCTGTGTTACTCTTGTCTTTGCCCCTGAGCAGCTACAGACCTTTGAGCCCTCATTTGCTCAGTTGTTCTCTCCATAAATGGTACAAGCAAGCAGCATTTCCACTCTGCTCCTGATAAAAGGCCTCATCTGTTGTATAGAGCCATGGTGTCTCCTTCCAGATGTTCTGATTTTACTGATTTTACTGTAAAGAAGTCTGAATTCCAACTCAAGCCCGCCCCAAGTCAGCTTTTCCTTGGCACCCTCTTTGATCTTTTTGCTTTTTTGATCTTGAGCATCATTTCCCCTCTCTCAGAGAGTACGGCAGGAACTGATGATCTACCAAACGGTTATTCAGAAGTAATTCTTCTGTCACATCAAACCTGGGAGGCTTATCATTGAATGGTTTGGGTTGGATGGGACCTTAAAGATCACTTAGTCCAACCCCCCTGCCATGGGCAGGGACATCTTTCACTAGATCAAGTTGCTCAAAGCCCCATTCAACCTCACCTTGAACACCTCCAATGATGAACACCTTGAACACCTTAATTTAATTTCTGAGGAAGGACACAGAGATATCTTAAGGGAGTCTGAAACTTTGTTTCACCTCCAATCTCATACTGGTTGGCTGGGAGGCCTGCTTCTTCCTGGCTGGATGTGTTCCTCATGTCCTTGCACATACCTAGATGCTGTTGATATTGAGTTTGTTGTGCGTTTTTCTCAAAGTAATCACTTTACGTACTCTGTAAATTGAGGCAGCAGTTACCATGTGCTTCATAGCTTCAAGCTCTTCTTCACAACTCCAAAACCTGTATAATTTCATTTTAGAAGGAGCTCAGGGTGCAAACACATCAGACAACTCCAAGAAGCAGAAAGGACAGATGACTGTACACTTGAGTTTCTAACACTCAAACTTTAATTTGACTTGGAGAGGGAAGCTGAAATAGCCAAAACCTGGTTATTAAAAAGACTTATTAGCTCCCATAAATCTTATCCCTTGTTGGGACAAACCTATTGCCCCTAACATGAAAGAGAGTGGAGCAGCATGATCAGGGAGATGGCTTCCCTTTTCTGCATATCTGATACCTAAAGTCAGTAAAAACGTCAAAAAGGAGCATTATAACCTTAAACTGGATTGATTGCTGGGGAATCAGCGTAACATTGGAGCAATGAACTTCCACTCCTTTAGCAGAATAAAAATCAAGTCTCGTATTTGCTTATTCATCCCCATTTATAATCACTGCAGCAAAGCAACCTGGAGGTCACCAATGCTGAAAGCCTTTGTTCGCACAGTTTGCGTGCTCTTAGCCAGGAACAATAATTTTTATTCATGCGTTGTAACAAAAGAGGAGCCAAGTTTCCTGTTGGGGAAAATGATCAGAACTTCAATGACATCAGTGATGATTTGGTTTCGACTGAACTTCAACTCGAATAGAGCAATTTGGAGATTGCCACCAAATGAGTTTACTAGTTTTGCAGCAAATCCATTCCTGATTTATAGCCATTCTAATGGGAACTGAATTTACCTAAACGTGTGTGTTCACATCACACAGTCAGCAACTCCATAATTCAGCTATCTACTAAGACTGACTCCTGGGGGCTGAAGGTCAGGCATGGGCCCCCTTCTTTTGGTGGTTTAGACACTTCATGCTTAATTAATATTTGTGTAAGATGACAGAGCTCTTCATGTAAACTGCTGTACCTGGAACAGGGGAGAAAAACGACCTCATATAACTCCATTATGCAACAGCACATATGACTCTCTGCAGTCACTTCTGAAGGTCTGTGGCATTCTGCAGTTGGCTGTAGTGTATCTAACCATTATGGCATTGCTGAGAAGACAAATATCCTTACAAGCAAATGTAGCTAACAGCACGGTGGCTGCAGGACAGATGGATGAAACGAGCATCTAGAAATTAGCAGCTGCTACAGTGGCATGTCCCCCTTGACACAGCCTCGCCAACCCAGGATGACTGTGCCCTCTGCATGTTGAGGGAGCTCTGAACAGTGATGCCTCTGCATCTCCACTTGTCTTGAAGCAAGCAGTGTAGCTTTCTGAAGCTCATCTGCTAAATTTTTTAAGATCCCAGCTGGATTTACATTAACTTGCAAAGAAATATATTTAGTCTGTTTACAGGTTCATAAATACTTGACCGCTCTGTGAGAAGCTCTTAGTCCTGGTATAACCTATTCAAGCACGAAGATCTGTGAAAACAATGGTCTGCAAGCTGTTCCCAGGACACAGAGTGCTGGGGCTAAGTGGGTGCTCTTTGTGCCTATCTGGAAATGCATCGATGTGGTCTCAAAACACTAAAAGTGCACCGTGTAATCCAAGGCAAAGTATTTTGGACTCTGTCAGAATTTCCAAGCAACTTTGGGAGCCATGAAAAACCGTGTCCCTGAGAACTGCCAGCCATTTCCATAATAACTTGTAAATAAGATCATAATTACTTTTACAAACTTGTTTATGACCTGGTGCCAGATTCTCCAGTACATCTGCGTCCTCTGGGATCTTTACTAGAGAGGTGGACTGGGTCTGGCTGGGATGGAGTTAACTTTCTCCCTAAAAGCCCGTATGGAGCTGTGCTTCAGACCTGTGGCTGAAATGATGTTGATAACATAGCAGTGTTTGGCTGTTGCTGTACAGAGCTTGCACAGCATCAAGCTTTTCTCTCTTTCCTACTCTGCCCACCCCACCCAGCAAGTTGGCTGGGGGTGGACGAGGGGCTTGGTGGGGACGCAGCCAGGGCAGCTGACCCCAACTGGCCAAAGGGATATTCCATACCATACCATGCCATGCTCAGCAATAAAAGCCCAGGGAAAGGAGGAGGAGGGGGACATGCTCGTGGTCATGGAGTTTGTCCTCCCAAGTGTTACAAATGCTAAGCTCCTCTTTGCCAGGGCATGGCTAAACATCTGCCTGCCAATGAGAAGTAGTGAATACATTCTTTTTTTTCTTCACTTTGCCCATGCATGCAGCTTTTGCTCTCCCTGTTAAAAAGTCATTACCTCAAATCAGAATTCCCCTCACCTTCCTTCTCTTTTCTGCCCAGTGAGGGGAGTGGGTGAGGAGCTTGGTAGGTGTCTGGCTGCTAGTCAGGGTCAACCACAACAGTCCTTTTCTCGTGCAGCATAGGGCTTGAGATAACAGCAGTTCTGATTTGAGTGTGCTGTAAGCAGTTATAGGTATTGGTTGGCAGGGTCCTGGTCATGGCACCTGCTTGCTTTACTGTATATTGGAGTCCAGGGCTTGCCAGCAGCTGCTTCTCCTGTTTGCTGTGTTGCTTATCACTTTACTCCACGGTGCCTGGACACATGTTGATAAAAGCAATGGCCATGTGCCAAGGGCTGGCAGATGTCCCTGGCACTGATGGTGTTCCTGTGCCATGTGAGCTACCTTGCAGAGAATGAGAGATTCCACCTCCCTCTGCTCCTCTGGAATGGACGTGTCCAGCTCTGCTGTGTGGGCTCCCAAGTTTCTTGTACATCCTTATGTGTGCTGTTTGATCACATTATCTAAGATCAATGGCTTGTTGCTGGGTGTGTGGAACCTGGCTCGGTCCTGACATAAGAGTAAACAACTTGTTGGTGTGGTGACAGAGAAATATACCTCAAGTGGTCAATCGGTGGTGGCAGGGTTTGTGGGAGGAATTGGGCAGGTGCCTAGGGCAGGTATCATCTCCAATAGCCTGTGATTTCACAACTGAACGGGTACATAATCCTGACAGACTGGCACACCACTTGAAGGAAGGGTGCCTTGCCTAATCCAGCAAGACCCATCAACTTAGAATCATAGAATGGTTTGGGTTGGACAACCAGATTTACTGGACAGTGTGGCACATGCGATCCACAGGAATAGGCAGCTTTGGTGGACACTGGTGCACAGTGTACCCTAATGCCATCAGAGTAACAGGGAGCAGAACCCAACTGGATTTCTGGAGTGACCTGGACTGGGAATGTAAGGGTGAGTTGTTCATAGCTCAGTGAGCCCATGAAACACCAGGACATCTATGGAGAGATGCAACATACAGATGGGTTCATGATCAAGGAGTGGACCTGACCATTGAAACTATTGCACAGGTGCTAGATGGCAGTGCTATGGAGGGCAGAGAGAAGATAACTCAGAAAGACAGGAAAGAGGAGCATCAGGTTACCCAGCACCAAAGTCTTCTTTCTCTAATTAACTCCCACACTAGAATTTTATTGCCTTCAGCCACACACAGGATCTAGGTACTGAGCTTTCACATTGGTGAGATGCTGACACAGGATTTGGGCCTCTCCATACTACAGGAATACAAAGAACAAGCAATAGCTTCTGCTGATACAGTCAGCATGGTTCCACTGACTACAGCAACCTCATTGACTTAAGATGAGACTTAACTGAATACATCTGTGATCACACATTTTATTGCACTATCCTATTTTTTCTTCTCCACTGGGGTCTCAAACAATGTTATTCAGGACACTGACAAGAACTAAAGTTGACAGGGTGTCATTAATACCTGCCACAGCTTCAAAGTCTGTCTGTCCACTGCCCATACTTCATCTAAATTAAATTTGGTAAGATTTATCTGAGCCTGATATAACTAAATTAATCATGCAGAGCACTGACCTGTCCTACCACAGGCTCCTGTGCCCCACCCTGCATGTTTATTTCAAAAGTAATCTAATTTGCTGCAAATCTGCTTATCTGGCTGGAGAGCAGACTGTGATAGGCACTCCAGAAGGCAGGAAGCTTTCCAGAAAGCAAGGCTCTGTGAATTCCTTTATATGAGGAATACAGCATCTATTTTATTGTTGATTCTGCACTGGAATTATTCACCCACTCCCTGCTCTTTGTCTCAATATATTTCCGAAGCACAGTTACACTCCTAAGCTCCAGTCAGTCCAAACTGAGTGGAATGCACCAGCTCTTGCCTCTGGGTTCTCCATAAAGAGCCTAAGCGGCTCTGGAGAGCTGCTAGGTAACAACATCCTGCCTGCAAGGTACCTCTGCCAAATGCCAGTGAAATTGTGTCAGATGTTTGCTAGCAAAGGGCTGGAGCAGGACAGCCCGCGGAGCAGCAGCAGCTCTGCAGCCTGTCCCTGCAACACATGGGAGAGCCAGGGCCCGGCGCTCTGACCTGGGCAGTGATGGGAAGAGGGACTCACACTGCGGAGGTCTCGTGTTCCTAAATATATACAACCCCAGACAGTGCTGAAGTGTTGAGAGGACACTGCTATGATTAATAGCAAGTGTCTTCTAGACACCAGCTATCTTCTGTCCCATGCCAGGCTGTTGGATCTCACCCGCCTTTGCCTTCCAAGCTGTACCTTGCTTAGTCTCAGCAGCGTGGTGAGGGAGGCATCCAAGCCAGCTCTGCTTCCCATGGCACAACCCGCAGCAATACTCCCCTCTTACCCCCTGAGGTGTGGAACAGGGCTTGGGGGGATCAGGTATGCAGCTGTTCATTGGGGCTGGGAGGATGGGTGGTCCCACCACCAGGTAAAGGAGAATTAGGCAAGGATGAGGGACTTGTGCTGCACTCAAGACATCTGGCCACTTTGTACCGTGGCAATTTCACTGGTTGAGTCCCAGTCAGAAATTTTTTACATGTGGAAGCAATCTTTTCCAAAAGTCCCTGTCTGGCCTCTTTCCCCCAAGGTTCAGTGGTGCTGCAACATTTGGTGGTGGCGTGATGCTCCCTTTGTCCAGTTTCAGGTCTAAGGCGGAGTCCTGAAGGACTCGAGGAGACCGGCATCACCTACCACTGCTACCAAAGTTCTCTGTCTCCTTGAATATCCCTTCCCATGCTGGTCCACTTAGCAGCAGGAATGCTACAAAACTACCCAACCGACCAGGGAGAGCTCCAGGGTGGGGCAGGGTGCAGCACCATGAGAAGACAACACTGGAACTATCCTTTAGCAGAGATGCTTCCAGACTTCAACAAAAGCTGTGTGACCAGTATCTGACCATGAGAGACTGACAAAGGGCTGACAGCGAGAGAGTGGACCAGCAAGGGATGGACTCTGCCTAAGCATCCATGAAAATAAAATCTACGTGAGGCCCCTGACCGTTACCCCATGGCTTTGGCAGGGAGGTTCAGCTCACAGCACGTAAACACTCACTTGGACACTTTTACCACTTCAGACTTCTCGTTCCCTTATACTTTGTTCCATTTGTTGAGATTAAACAGCACCTTGCTTGGCTGCAGCTGTTTGTACTCTGTCTGACACTGGCCACAGACCCTGGGAGAGGTTTGCAAGAGCTCAGTCCAGGGATCTGTGCCTTCTAACATGGCCAATACAGAGGTGGCCCAGGTGTCATCTAGGGGTGGGAGACTCACAAATATTGAGAGATAAGAGAGCAGAGAGTAAGGGCATTCAGTACTCAACATCTCTGAAAATCCAGCAGCAGTTCAGGGGATACCTGGCTTTGAAAATGTTTGGTTTGCCTAAACTCAGAAAAGGGACTTGCTAGTGATTCAGTGGGGAAACCAACCCTAGGCTGGGAAAGATCCTGAAGAAAACAGTGAGAAAAAAAGGAGGTGTGTGTGCTCGTTGTGTGCTGAGGAAGTGGACTCAAGACAGACAATCCTTCCCAGCCCCACATACTAATGACTAGACAGCACCATCACCAACAATGCTAAACCCTTCATCTGTATCCTGAAGTCAAGGGAGACAACAGGGAGCTCCCACGAAGCATGCCAGACACTGAAAAATATACGCTGTACGAAAAACAGGAGCAGAGAATACAAAATTAGTTATCTTGTCTCATTAGCTTCCCTCTCCCCAACCATCTCATTGGTTTCAACGTTTTTCCATCTGGGTGCACATCTGCTTGCTCTCCTTATTTTTATCTGCTTGAGGAGCGCCTTCAGCCCCACGGCATCTCTGCGGAGCGCGGCAGCACGAAGCCATCCCAGATGGATGAACAGACAGCACAGAGACATGGTACTTGTGTGCGTGCACAAGCTGCAGCATGGCTGGCTGAGAGCTGCCCTCCACCGTATTTGTGTAAATGACAATAAATAAAGCAGAGCGGAACACACAGACCACCCCCAGACCCTGTCTGGCTGTAGGCTGCTGCCCTCCTACGGCAAGTTGGGACACCCGCCCTTATTTCCACAGCAGCTCTCTGGAGCACTAAGACCGATGGAGTTCAGCTGCTGGTACCGGCTGCCAGAAATCACAGCTTCCAAACACCCGATCTTCCAGCTCGCTGTCTGGCTGAAGTAGAAAATCAGCACCCTGGGGGACTCAGCCTTTGTGTCCTGAGAGGGAAGCCCTCTGTGGTTGGAAAGCAATTGCCACCCTGCGCCTGTGTGTGACATTGTTGGTGCTGAACAATGATGTCCCCACAGAGAGGGCACGGATCTGGGGCTCTTCTCCCCTAGTGACAGCTTTTTGTTGCTACTGCTGGGGCTTTTTCTAACGTCTGTATCTTGGCAACAGAGGAGTTGTTCACGTGGAAACTCGGTGCTTGGAATAAAGACCAGGCTTGTTCGAGTGTTGGTGCTGAATCCTGCATCTGTTACCATGGCAGGACTGTGAAGACAAACCTGAGCACGGGTACCAGGCACTGGGCCTCCTGTGAGCGCCTTCCAGAGAGCTCCTTGGCTGCCGGCTGCCTTTATCACCCTGGTTCAGACAACCCCCACTGGCAGCAGTGCTCCCTCCCCCAGATACCCTGTACACATCTTCCTTCCACCTTCATTCTCATCCCAGAACCATGGAATCGCAGAATCACAGACTGGTTTGGGATGGAAGGGACCTTAAAGATCACCCAGTTCCAACCCCCTGCCATGGGCAGGGACACCTCCCACCAGACCAGGTAGCTCAAAGCCCCATCCAACCTGGCCTTGAACACTGCCAGGGAGGGGCAGCTACAGCTTCTCTGGGCACCCTGGGCCAGTGTCTCACCACCCTCACAGCCAAGAATTCCCTCCTAATATGCAATCTAAATCTCCCCTCTTTCAGTTTAAAACCATTTCCCCCTTGTTCTATCACTCCATGACCTTGTAAGAAGTCCCTCTCCAGCTTTCCTGTAGCCCCTTCAGGTACTGGAAGGTGCTCCAAGGTCTCCCTGAAGCCTTCTCTTCTCCAGGCTGAACAACCCCAACTCCCCCAGCCTGTCTTCACAGCAGAGGTGCTCCAGCCCCTTGATCATCTTCACGGCCTCCTCTGAACTTGATCCAACATCTCCATGTCCTTCTTATGTTGGGGACTCCAGAACTGGACCCAGCACAGCAGGTGGGGTCTCACAAGAGCAGAGTAGAGGGGCAGAATCACCTCCCTTGATCTGCTGGTCAGGCTTCTTTTGATGCAGCCCAGGATACCGTTGGCTTTCTGGGCTGCAAGAGCACACTGCCAGCTCATGCTGACCTTGATCAGAAGTCCTCTGAATGAAAGTCATGCCCCAAAAGAGGAAATGCCTCCAAATTCATTAGGTTTCCCCCATCCAGCTCTTATGAACAGAAGGACACAAGGCAGGGCCAAAGCTCTACGTAAGCAAGTCCACTGAAATGACTGCCCTTTCCACCGAATGGAGATGAGCAATCCATGAAGGCTGAAGCCTACGTGGCATCAGAAGAGACCTTCAAGTAACTGAAAAGAAAAGGGTTTTTATCACCAAGGAGACTTTTCTGCACTGAAAGCCTGAATTTTTATGTACTCAGCTTAAAGCACTGCAGTGTATCAGCTGCGAGGAGAAGCAGGCATCTGGGAAGAGCACAGAGGGGCAAGTTCAGACAACCCACAGTCGCTGGCGAGTGCTGAGAAATGCATCTCGTACTCACAGATGTCTTACATCATGGCTCTCAAACTTGGCTATTTCAGTTAGAACTTCTTGTAAAAAGTGCCACCAGCAATCTTATTTTTCGGTCTGCACTTTTCTTTTAAGATGTAACTTCAGCATCTCTGGACCTCTGCAGTGAAACAGATGTCTGAGAGAGCCTAATGCATTTTGCTGTAACTGGCACAAACTGAAAAGAAAGAATTCAATTTAGCAAAAATCTTCTGAGGCTGTGAAATCTGCATTTCACTCTGATAGGAGATAAAATGAAAAGAGGTTGCGGTTTGAAAGCAAGAGTTCAAAATCATGAGGATCCAGAGTTCTGGTTTCATTTTTCAGAGCTGGAGCCAGGGCTGGTTTTACATTTAAAGTCGGGGATATCTGGACATAGGCAAAGTCAGGCTTAGAGAGGTTCACTGATGGCCGCTGTCTGCGGCTACAGTAAGTTCAGGAGAGAGAATAATGGGAAACCAGGCTAAGTCAGGAGCAGTTCATATCATCCAAACACAGCTGGGAGAAAACAGAGCCCCTTAGACTCTGCACAGCCCTCTCCACCACAGATCCAACTCTGTATACAGGCATGAAGGTCCATACACAAGAGAAATTCAGGGCTGTTTTCTCAAAGTCTCATCACCACCCGGGATGTGTTCCCTTATCCCAGTGTGCATCACACCGGGATGTGTTCCTGCTCCAGGGCTGTCAGAGCCGCACTCGTCCCTTGAGCCCCTGGCCCAGCCCTTGCCAAGGTCTCTCCGGCCATCGGAGGGATGTTCATTTTCCAAGCTAGAGCAGCCTGCGGATGTTTTTTCCTACTCCTCCTCTGCGTGCTGTGCTCTG
>VZRW01003661.1:22356-53471 GCA_013398125.1 Aegotheles bennettii | reverse complement strand
GGGAGGTGCAGGAGGGATCGCAGAGCGGGGTGAGAGAACATCGGTGGGGATGGAGCCTCGGGCCGGGAGCAGGAGCAGCGGGTTCGGGCACCCGGCAGGAGCAGGAGCCCGAGCAGGAGCAGGAGCAGCGGGTCAGGGCACCAGGAGGTGGCACCGGCTTGGGCAAGGGGAGGTCTCCAGTGTGCCTGCTCAGTCCGGCGGAGCAAACCCACCCACACACCGAGAGCACAGAAAGCTGTGCTGCCTGTTGGACAGCTGCTGCGGCTCCCTGGACAAAGAACGTTTCATTCCACAGTAAATTTTAGTGATTTAAAATCATTTGTGCGTGGCAGACATTGTTCATGCATTGAAACACGAACCTTTAACCTTAAATCCTCCATAGACTTGGTTTGGATGCTAAGGCTGGCTCTGCTACAGCCACTTCAGAGTAATTATCAGATAGCACAGACCTTGATTTGTCTTGCAGTGGCACAATACAACTTTTCTGATAGAAAGTTTTTGAGTAAAGGTCTAGATATGATACAGAACAAGGTTTGGGTTAAGGCAGAGAACCAGCAGTGAGAGAGGTTTCAGGTAAGCATGGAATTAGAAGTAACAGGGTGCTTTAGATATCAAAGAATATGTCAGAATGGGATCTGTAACATGCAAGGCCCCTCAAAGATAAGATGAAGGGGAAAACATGCTCGAAATAAAATAGGAGAAGCAATGAAACATCTTGTGGGAATATTTTCATGTAATAATTAGGGTTGATCATTAACTAAAACCCATCTTTGAGGTTGAACCCATCTGTTGGGGCTGTTCAGTCTGTAGAAGAGAAGGCTCAGGGGAGACCTTATCACCCTTTACAACTCCCTGCAAGGAGGTTGGAGCGAGGGGGTTGCTGATCTCTTCTCCCAAGTGAGAAACAATAGGACAAGAGGGAATGGCCTCAAGTGGCACCAGGGGAAGTTCAGGCTGGATATTAGGAAAAATTATTTCATTGAAAGGGTGGTCAGACATTGGCACAGGGTGCCCAGGGCAGTGGTGGTGTCACTGTCCCTGGAGATGTTCAAAAACATTTGAATGTGGCCCTTGGGGACACAGTTTAGTGGTGGACTTGGCAGTCCTGGGTTGGTGGTTGGGCTCAATGATCTTGAGGGTCTTTTCCAACTGAAACAATTCTATGATTCTGTGGTTAGGTGCAAGCATCATACTGCTTGGTTTCCCAGTTACTTTCCTGGTGAACCAACAAATTCATTCTGAACATTAGATTTGCATAACTGTCTAAAAAATAAATAAATCTGTAGCTTCATCTTTGCACATGGCAGTCTCCTTGCTGAAAAGGGTGATGATAGAAGAAGGTGTAAAAAGGATGTGATTGAGGGATCCTGTGAAGAACCAAAGGAATGATGCTGGCTGTAACCAGCAGAAATCAGCAGTGTGCTACAGCTGCTGGTGTTTGAAAAGGAGGAACGTGACTTAAGTGATGCTTCTCTATTGCCCTCTACAACTACCTAAAGGGAGGTTGTAGTGAGGCTGGTGTTGGTCTCTTCTCCCCAATTGCTGATGACAGGATGAGAGGAAATGGTCTCAAGTTCCGTCAGGGGAAGTTTAGGTTGGATATTAGGAAGAAGTTCTTTACTGAGAGGGTGGTTGGGCACTGGAATGGGCTGCCCAGGGAGGTGGTGGAGTCACCGTCCCTGGGGGTGTTCAAAAAATGGGTTGATGAGGCACTTGAGGCCATGGTCTAATGGTCTAATGGTTAGGAATATGATGGGATAAAGGTTGGACTTGATGACCCTGGAGGTCCCTTCCAACCATAATGATTCTGTGATTCTCAAATATTGCAAAACAATTAGTCATGGTTTTATTTGCAGTGTGTCAGGATGCACAGCTTCCTAGTTACACAAATGCACTTGCAATCATCATGTGAGCCCTCGTTGGTGTGGATCTCCTGCGGCAGAAGGTTGGTGGTTTCTGACACGTGCTGTAACCACGCCATCCAAAAGGACCCAGCTTTTTTGTTGCAGCTTCAGTGCGGCTTTGCAATGGTGAAAGAAACTAAAATAACCAATCAGGTTAAGTTTAAATCCGATGTTGTCACCTCCAGGTTTTGCTGCCACGCTCATGAGGAACTCGTATGATGTCCGAAGAGTTGAAATCACCCCCCTGGAGCAGCGGAAGGTGACTTTTGATACTCATGCTCTGGTGCGGGACCTAGAAGCCCATGGTAAGTGGTGTCTGGTAAATAATTCAAAGGAACATGTTGAGTGCTATCAATTCTCCCAAAGTACCAATGCTCAGTGTTATAAAATGCTTTGGCAGGCTCTCAAGGAGGCTGGTGAAGAAGACATCTGACACCGATGCCTCTGACCAGATAAATGAAACTGTTACATTGGGTTTACATTATTGTAACTGTAGGCAAGTTTGTATGGTGTCTTCCAGATGAGGAACATAATGCATCTAACAAATGTAAAGTAATAACAACAGTTAAAGAACTGTTTTCTAGCAAAAAAGCGGCTTTAATAGAAGTTCCTTCTCCTAGCCTGCTGACAGTAACTTATGTAACTTTTTTTTCTAGCTAGAAACATGGCACATTCTTGATACCTGCACTTGTATTTCGTGCATGTGGCTGCCTGAAGCCAGAGGAGAGGTCGGTTGAGCCCTGGATTCTGTCTCCTGACAGCAGCTGTGAGCCACTGCCTGCAGGAGAGTGTTCAAACGGGGCAGATGGATGTGACACATCCCCTTGTACTTTAAAAGCCTCCAGTTCTTTTGACCCTGGGGGTATTTTGGGTCAGATGTGTGTGTTTTTAGTAACCTTCAGTGGAATCCTCTTCACAAGCCTGTTCAGTCCCTGAACCACTATAAAGTGATTAGCACCCAAAACATCCTTTCCCCTGGAGTTTCAGACATCCACTCCTTTTGTTCATGCAGAACCTGGCTCCTAGAGGTTAATCTGATGCCTGCTCAGCTCTTGTGGGAAGAGGGAATGAACGTTTGATCTCTCATGTCACTCATGGTTATGTAAACTTCTGTCATGTTCCCCCACCGCTCTTTTCTAAGCAGAAGAACCCTAGACTGTTGAATTTTTCCTTCAGCAGTAGCTTTTCCATACTTCTGAGCATTCATGATGCCTTTCTGTGAATCTTTTCCACTTCTATCACATCCTGTTTCAAAGGGGAGGGGAGAGAGCAGCTGGGACTGTTTGACAGCTCTGTGTCCTGTGGATTTGAACGGTGACAAAATCTTGCATCTGTTTTGTTCTTTGCTCTTTTTCTTTGTAATTCCAAAGGTTTTGGTTTGCTTTACTGATTCCTAGTAAGCACTGAGCTGGTGTCTTCATCAGACTAGCAACTGTCTCTTAAAATCCCAAGATCTTTCTCCTAAGTGACAGTGGGAACTTTTTCCAAGCTGAGGTTAGGATGCTTTCTGCTGTTTGGGTTTAATAATACTATGTATTAGGAGTTAGAATACTCCTAATAGTTCACTATATTTCTTTTCTTCATGCACATCAGACTTGTCAGCCTGCAATTCCCTACATCCCTTCTGAAACTTTTTAGAAACAGGCCTCGTACTTGCTGTTTTCCAGTCCTTGGGGAGATGTTACTTGTCCCCAGGACCAATCCAGCTGTTTCCTCTTTGAGTTCCTTTAGAACTCGTGGGGTGAAGTCTGTCTGGTGCTGGTACACTCACTGTAGTGTTACTCAGTTTGATTTGTTCCATAACTTTTATGAACACTTCAGTACTACAGTGACAGGGCTCTATAGGTAACACCTATACATACCACAGAAGTGAGAGGCATTTCGTTTTTCTCAAGCTTGCTGCAGGCAGTTTTAGGCTCCGTTCTCTTGCTTTTATGAATTTCTCCACATTTTCCAAACTTCCATGCAACAAGCACAGTTCCTGCTATAGAGGAAGAATAAAATAATGAGTTGGTGAACACCTAATTAACCCTGAAAATTCAGAGGAACTGAAGCAACACTCTCACACCTCTTAAGGGGAGGAAACCATCACAAAGCGATTGACAGTACCAATATTTTAGAAGGGAGCAGTGGCATATTTCTATAAGTAGCTTGGCTTGAAAGCATTTTTCAACAAAATGTGAATTGATCCCACTTTATAAAAATGGTCCAATTGAAATACAACATATCAGCAAGGCTGCTGGGAATAAATCGTTAGGGCAGAGGCTCTCAGGGCGGAGCAGCTGGGGTTTTTCCACTATTTACAGCACATCATTTGTAATGCTTCGGAATTGCACTGAACTATGAACAAAGGGTAATTTTTATCATCAGAAAGCAAAAACCGCAGATGGAATTCTTTCTGCGGGCAATGGATGCAGCAGTTTTAAGATCAGTTTTGCTTCTGTTCATATCTGTGCACAACAATTTCAACACACACAGATTTATCTTTGAATTTTATTATTCTATAGGATGCGTGCTTTGTAGCTCAAAGTAAGTTTGGTTTTAAGAGATTCTGCTAAAGTTCGTTATGAAGTAAAATTTTGCTGAATTTTTATGATATATAAACAGTTAATTTACAGAAATTTGGTCCACCTGCCAGCTGCATGCACAGACTGTTCCAGTATATTTACAGTTAATGATCTTCAGGTTGTTGCAGCATTAAGTCTGTGTTTTTTCTGGTTAGAAGTCATGGTGACAGTCACAGTTAGAAGTCACTGTCAGTTTTTAGTAACTCTTGTGACTTCCCATTTGCAATCATAGTTAGGTACAGCACTCAACTGTCCCAGTTTATTATATACCTCGCACTCTTCTCTTCACCCAGCTTTCTAATATTACCTTAACTTGTCATCCTTCCACTGTCTTCTAGGCTTTGGGAAGGAACAAGCGGAGACCATCGTATCGGCGTTAATAACCCTGTCGAATGTCAGCTTAGACACAGTCTATAAGGATATGGTCACACAGGCTCAGCAGGTAAACAGCAACCTATGGTCTGCAGTGTTTGTGTAACTATAATGGCTCAATTTACATATTTAAAGGACAAGTGAGCAACTCTATTATTATTATAAACACTTAACTGGTTTTCCAAGTTTTTAGGGTGGTATTAGGAACAGTAATATTTTACACCTTTCATCTCACAGGAGTGTTCTTTGAGTGCAGCCACAATGGATAAATGTAATGCAGAGATTGTGTCATTTGCTGCTGAAAAGCTCTGAGGTGAAACCAAACTTTTAACCTGAAGTTTCTGGTCTGTTTCAGGTCTATTTCATTTTATAGCTTCTTGGACTAATACCTCTGGCTTTTTCACTTAAATTCAGAGTTAGTGTATTAAAGCAACAGAAAAAGCCCAAAACCCAAACCTCACGAGTCTTTCAAACAAAATGCAGCTAAAGCTTTGACTTTCTTCTTGGACAGTTTCCCTGGTTTTGTGTTTTGCAGTAGCTAATTTCATAACTTCAAACATTAAAATCTTTACTTACCAGAAAGTGCGCAACTTAATCATTGGCATGTTTTATTGTTTCTAAGGAAATAACTTTACAGCAGATAATGGCACATTTGGACTCCATTCGGAAAGATATGGTCATCCTGGAGAAAAGTGAATTTGCAAACTTGAGAGCAGAGAATGAGGTACTCATTAATATTTGTAATTAAGCAGTTAATATATTTCACGTGGTGAGACTTGCTCTGATCTTGTATGAGGAAAAAAAATACTAGAGATCTTAGAATCATCTTCTGTAATTTTATTGAAGGGCGATTCTGGTAGAGTCTTATCACTATTAACCATTGCAGGGAGATGCAGGGAGCCATTTCTGTGCAATAGCTTCATGAACTGGTGATTGAGACACGCTTTGGTTTTGCTTGACAGCATTTTGGTGCTTTTCTGCTGTCTTCAGTCTCAGAATAGCAAGACCATCATTGTTGCAAAATAATCCAATTATTTTGAGCAAAATTCGCAGCAGATTGTATATGGCTGTGCAGATTGAATACACTACTTAGGATATTTAATCAAGAACAAATTGCCCTATTAGGAAAAAAATGACAGAGGAATAAATGCGTGCATGCAGTGGTAGTGCTTGCGTGACTGATTAACTTGGTCAGCAATTTCCTGAATTTGTAAAATCCTTTTCTTTTTCTGCACTTAGAAAATGAAAATTGAATTAGATCAAGTTAAACAGCAGCTGATGGTAAGTAAACAGCAAGTACCTACACACTCCTATTAGGGAAAGTAAGTAGTTATTTTAATAATCTTTATTTGCTTTAAAGAATGAAACTGGTAAAATCCGAGCTGACAGCAAGCTGGACATAAACCTGGAGAGGAGCAGGGTGACAGACATGGTAAGATGGCCTATGAAGATATTCCTGTTGGTTCTGCGTGGGTTTTCCCGTTACTACAATTGTAATTTATCTTTTATCCACAGTTTACAGATCAGGAGAGGAAACTGATGGAAGCAACTACAGAGTTTCATAAAAAAGTAAGTCTTTTTACTTAACAAAGTAACAAAGCTCATATTGAGCAGGATACAGTTGTGTTGCATGTTACGTAAACCCAAACTTTCATGAAAGTTTGTATTTTGAATGTGGTAAAGTAAAAGGGGGGGCCGTGCCTGTGGCCAAGGTCTGTGGGACCTGCAGTGAGCACCACTCAGGCAGAAGCAGACACACAAGCGCTGTCCCTCGCTTCCTTAGGTGCAGGCTGGTACAGGTGGATGTGCACTGTCTGCTGCCCTTGCCAGCACTAATACAGGAGCTGAGCAGTTGCACTGGAGGGATGGTCCAGGTGCCCATAGCAAAGCAAGTGTTTTAAGGGCTGGAAGTCCTCAAAGCTGCTAGCGGGCACTGAAGACTGAGAGGCTGAAGATGGACGTGTGCCACCCTCAGGGTCTTCTCCCTTTTCTGAGTATCGCTTGTGAATGCTTAAACCTTTGTTTTGCAACAATTTCAGAATACATCTATATGCTGTAGAAAGCCTCTTTTAGGAGGCACTGGCGTATCAGGGACAAAGATCTGTATGACCCGAGTTTTTTCTATCTCCCTCTTTAATATTCTTACTGGGTTGTATTAAACACTGTTCTGTGTATTCAGTTACATATTTTACTTAAGTGATGGGAAATGTGTTTGTTTCTTCTAGCTGGTAGCATGGTATCCTTGTTTGGCCTTGCAAAGCCAAAAGGGCTAGGGATCATTGTCAAATTCATGCTGTCTTCTCATGTTTCAGGATTCAAGTACCAACAGTGTTATCTCAGAAATCAGTAATAAAATTGACACTGAAATAGCTTCCTTAAAAACGCTCATGGAGTCGAATAAACTCGATACGATACGTTACTTGGCAGGTATGTGATGGGCAAGGAGGTGAGTACCAGTACTCTGTTTCGGATGTACACAGTTTTATTCAAGAATATGTGCAAAGTGCATTCAAGAAGTTGGTTGTGTAACAGCAGATAACTGGGACTGGGGGCCGGGGGGGAGACAAGACCCTCCCCAGTTGTGACAGAGAACACAGGAGGGGTGGGAACACGCAGGCACTGCTGCAGTTGGACTAAGAACAGGGGTTAGGAGGAACATGGACATGATTTTTCATTATTTTTTTTTAAAGAGCAGGAAAGAAGCCTAAATACCTTGTCTAGTCTGACAGAATCTCTGCTTGCTGCAGAGCAGCTATTGATGTAGCAGAGTTGCTCCAACTGTTCTCCTGAACTTTCTTAAGTTACCCTGAAAGTTTGCTGAATTTCAGGACTACTCTGAGAGTGCCCAGTTCTGCCTCCCATCCAGTCCTCTGCAGACTCATAGCTTCACTGTGGCAGTACTGGGACTCTCCCCTGCCAAGCAGAACAGATTTCAGTCTGTTTGGAGATTCTTTTCTCAATATATACATAACCAGTGAAATTTTGTTGTGTTGGAGCTGGATGGAAAGAGAGTAACACATTACATTTGGAAGTGAGAACAAGTTCAAAGGGAAACAAACATAATTAGTTTTATTCTAACACTACTTGAAACAGCAGCTTAACAAATCTGAAAGACTTTGTCAGGCTTCGGAAGTGCTGCCTAGATATGCTGGTGTCGTGTCACATATGTGTATTGTCATTTTGTTCACTGGGAAATCATTTTAATTGCATCTAATGCAAGACCTGGTACAGCCATCTCTCCTGTAATACAATTTCCAGTAGATAGGTGACAACAGTGAAATCACTGTAGCCTGTTGTAGCTGTTCAGGTGAGTCCCTGAAAACAGAATTCCTCAGGCTGCTGAATTTGACCCCCCATCTTGCCTCCTGGACAGTGCTGCTGTGCAGGATATTGCACCCAAGACAAATCATTGTCTTCTAAAATTATCCTATCCCACCTGCGGTAATTCAGGTTTAGGAGACTGCACTACAGTTGGTATCATTCTTCCATCTGTTTGCAGTTCGTTTCCTGTATGCAGAAGGTGATACAATTCAGCATTCAGCTAATTACTTCTTTTTTTTTCTTTTTTTAACAGCTTCAGTATTCACTTGCTTAGCAATAGCACTGGGATTTTACAGGTTCTGGAAATAGATCTAAATGGAATGACTGCGTCAAATGCAGATGGAGAAAAGGCCACCCAGGCAGCATCAGTTCAACAATCATGGTTGCACTATAGATAACCTTGGTACTTCTCTGTTTTGATATTCTTACTGTGCACTGAAAATGTTTTCTGAATATGTAACACTAAAGATCAAAATAACTGGGGAGGAAGTAGGCAAATAGTAATATCTCATTGTCCCCTATTGAATGCTGCATTTATTTCAAAGGACTTCTTCTGCTAAAGCAGAAAGTGTTTCCTAATGTGTTTTAGAACTAATTCTGTTTTCTTTTGGAATATTGTCAAAGGAACATTCTCACTCTCGGTTCCTCTCAAAATGGAAACATTAAACATTTGATAGCCCTTGAAACGGGAATACCAGTATTCCCAATATGGGAATGCTGATGCCAGATTCTAAGAGATCTGCTCTGATCTGATTAAATTAATCTTAAGCATAGGGTCTGGATTTTTGCCTTCAATCTGTTCCTTGCTTTTCTGACAGATTGAAGCCTGGCCTTTTGGTTTCTTTATTTATGTACAAACACACACTCCTTCATTGAAGAATCCTTGTTTTTCTTGAAAACTCATTTGCATAAGTTTAAAATCTCATGTAGAACTAAAATGTCTCCATAGATTTATTTTTTTTTAATATCTCTTGCAATTTCTGTAACCCCAGAGGTGGACAGAATGGGAGAACTTCTCTCTTTGTCTTTCTGAGGGGAAACGCCTCCACTCTCAGCAGCTGTGTGCAGCCCTGGGGCAGATAAGTGCTCTTAGCTCCTCCCTTCAAGTAGTGCAGAATATTTCCAGTAAGACCTCACATATTTTCTGGGCATAGGATCTGGCTCGTAACACAGAAATGCTCAGCATCTCAGTGGTGCCAGTGTGGTGGTGGTCATCCTCCGGACTGTCCTGTGATCCTCTGGGACACACTGACTCTCCTAACTTCTGGTGAGGACCCCTCTACCTCCTGCAAGGACTTCACAACTCTTGTTGCATAGATGGGACGTTGCAGGTGGAGCAGTTAACTGAAGCAGTTCCACCTTGCTGAGTACAAGTGCATATGTTTGGTTTGATTCTTTAATAAAATAGTATTTTTTTTTAAATCTACTTGGATTAATCTTCTAAGTAAGAGTAGGCCCTTTATGGGCTGAAGAGTATGTAGTACTGATTATTGCAGTTTTACTCTGTTTACAGCTGAACTTGCTGGTGTCCTGACAATTCTTATATTATGTGTATTAAATTATTTATCATCTTCATTTAAGAAAATAAAATTAATGTCTTGTATTTGCTGTCTGAGAGACTTGAAAACAGACTACCAGACTGTAAACAGTCCCAGTGCTGTTATACAACAGGCCCAGTGCTATTGCACTGAGAGTTGAGGCTGCTTTTCCTGTTCTCCATGTGCTTGTCCAGTAGGCAGCAGGGATCTCGGTAGATGGCTGGCAGCCACTTGTATCTGTTGTAACTGTTGCATCTACAAATCCATCTTCATATAAACTGTAACAATTTCTGCCCTTTTCTGAACCATAGGATCATTTTGGTTAGAAAAGACCTTTAAGATCATTGAGTCCCAACATTAACCCACCACTAAGCCATATCCTTCAGCACCCCATCTACACAGCTTTTAAACACCTCCAGGGATGATGAATCCACCACTGTCCTGGGCAGGCTGTGCCAGTGCCTGACAGTGAAGAATTTTCTCCTAAGATCCAATCTAAACCTCCCCTGGCATAACTTGAGGCCGTTTCCTCTTGTTCTATTGCTTGGTACTTGGGAGAAGAGACCGACACCCCTGCCGCTCACAGAATCACTTGAGTTAGAAGGGGCCTTAAAGCTCATCCAGTCCAACTCCCCTGCCATGGGCAGGGACATCCCCCACTAGACCAGGTTGCTCAGAGCCCTATCCAACCTGGCCTTGAACGTCTCCACCACCTCTGAGCAACCCGTTCTAGTGTTTTATGACCCTCATGGTGAAAAACTTCTTCCTTATATATAAGGAAGGATAGAGCTGCCCTCATGGTGGCTAAACAACCCCAGTTCTCTCAGCTGCTCCTCATAAGACTTGTGCTCTAGACCTTCACCAGCTTCATTGCTCATCTTTGCACATGGAATGACTCGGGTTATCTTCTGCACTGTTCCTACATGAGAATTTAGCACCAACAGTGATGTAGGAGGTTAAGTAATAGCTCATCTACTGCAGCTTCTTGCCACCATCATCCCCTATGCACTGATGTGGGCTCTAGAGACTGAATTTCTCCTATTTAGCTCTGGTACAAGGCTTGTGCTGTTACTTGGCGTGCCTGTCCCTCAGTCAATGCACACAACAACAAACTAACTTTTTTTTTCAGTCCCTTTGGCATTCTCAGTGATTAAGTTTCCTTTGGTAACTGAGGAGAGGACAGATCAGGATTCAAGAACCAGCAAATTAACCTTATAGTGCAAGGATTTCATACTGGAATCAGAAGTCTCAAAATATTATGCATGATGAGGGTTCCAAAGGGAAAAGAATTTCACAATAGCACACAGGTGAGAGAAAGATCTTTGTATGTGAAGTTATGAAATGTGTTTAGGTGTGGAGGAGAGGTCAGGATTGCTGTCTCTAACCACAACGTGCTCCATAACCTAGTGAACTCTTCAGCCCTGAATTACATTCTGCTGCTGCAGTCCAGCTGCCACCTCCCCAAGAAGCCTCTTCCCAGCTTATTTAACAATGATTAAGGATGAAAATCAGGGGGCCTGGCACCTGTCTGCAGCTGAGAAATACTGCTCCCAGGGACTATCCTGGTTCTACACTGAAGGTCCTGGCTAATTATTTTAGGAGTCAAGGTGCTTTTATTTTTTTCTCCTTCTAAGGCAGGAGTACAAAATCGTTCAGTAGATGGGGATACTTTTATCAGAGCTAGGAGGGCCTATGACATTGCTGCATTGAAATGTCACCTTATGATTTGTGAAGCTGTTGCTAAAACACTGTCTGGACAGGAAGAGAAGTCTTGGTTTGGTTTCTTTTTTTTTTTTTTTTGTCACTGAGAAACGCTGCTGCTATTTAAAAATATGCTCTATCCCAGAGAACTAAAAAACCAGTTCAGTGAAACGCAGAGAACCACAGCTCCTCCTTGGAGCTGGGTGTGCAGACACTTTGCATTGTCTAGAATGTTGCCATTCTACCTCCCCCGTGTGCCTGCCCCTCGCAGGAGGTTCCTCCCTCAGCGCAGTCTCACAAAAACCCCTCCCGGGCTGCACGCTGGCTTCTTTACTTTCTTTTTCTCTTTGCAAGCCTTGGAGATGGTCTCAGCTTCCTGAAACAAAGGACACCACAGCCATTCAACAGCAATCACTTAAACCCACCACTTCCTAAGACAGGATTTAAAAATAAATGTATGGCTTTGAGTAACCACAGAATGTTGTGTTCAACTGAAGGGGAGGGCAGGGCATAGTCCCAGGGCATGGGGTGGGGGTCACTGCAGGGTAAGATTTGAAGGCCTGGTGGTTCTAGCAGTCAGAGCAGAAGTTGAAAACGAATGTTTCTCAGTAGAAGTTGTGTCCAGACCCAGCCAGTAAACCCAGTGCCCAACTGGACTTTTTTCAGACTGCTGCTAGTAAAAAAGCTGACTACAGCCACTCTTCCACCCTAGAAATGGGGCACTCTGGGGCCTACATTTTTAAACCTGCCAGGGAGTAGAATGGGCAGTGCCAAAGTGAGCTGTGGAAGCACAAAGTGGCTTTTCTGTCAAAAGTGGAGACACCTGGCTGGCCTGAGGGTCTCAGCAGCATGGGAAAGACCAGTCCCAAGGATGCAGTGAGAAGCACACAGCTGTAGGAGCATCACAGCAGGCATGTGGTGGTGGGGAAAGTGGCACAGGCAAAAGTAAAGGGGAAAAAAGCCCAGGAGGGCAGGAAAGGTGCAGAAACAATCCTGCAAAGGAGGGCAGGAGGCAGAAAGCAGAGAAGTGGGATAGGAGGGAGAAGGAACTGTGCAGTGTGGCTGTGCCAGACCTCTTTGCATTGCTCAGGCACACACAGGCATGTCTGAACATCAGCTGTGAAGCCAGCAACCTGCACAGGTGTGTGACACAGGCACCACAGCGACCTGAAGGCCTCACTGCTTTGTGCTGCAGCACCTGAACACCATCTGGCCACGCTGCACACATGGCCATGCCACGTTAGCTTTGATCAGACCATGGCAACAGAAGGGCTGAAATCTTTGGGATGGAAATTCCTCTGTCCTCCAAGGATCTGCAGCACAGCACCATTCACAGCTCCTGCTCCCAGCTGCCTGGGGTGGCATCACCTCTGCTCTCTAGGGGCCTGAAATCCCCTGGGCCCTTCAGTGGCCAAATCCACGCACAGCTTAAATGGTAACAAAACTGAGCTCTAAATGCTTCCTTCCTGCTCAGAGCATCCATGGAGCACTGACTCTTCCCTATCACACTCAGAGAAGGACTGCCATCTAGTAGAGACACTCCAAGCAACTGGGCCTCATTAAAACCTGGCTGAAGAAGGTGGTAACGTTGCCCTTTTCATCCAGCAAACAAATTTCTCCTCCAAGAAATATGTAAATGTTTCATGTGAAGCTCAGGTCAGCTCCCCCCTCCTGCGTCACTGCCCTAATAACAGGCTGACACAGGGGTTCTCTCTTACTCCCCTCTGGACCAACTAACACTGAATTACAGTGGTCACACTGCACAGCTGCCAGCAGGGGAATGAACATGGCTGCACCTCACGAGAGCAGATGTTGTGCTGGTTCCAGCATCCCCCAAAGATGGGTCTTCCAGGCTCCTCTAGGCAGAGGAAGGGGCTAAATCCAAGTCACCCACGTTGCCAGTGACTAGAGTCTTCACCTGGTCACAGCAGGACACCACAAACAGTTACACAGTCAGAGCAGTGCAGGGGTAGAGGAAGTTAAGTGAAGCTCCAAGAACAGCAATGAACAGCCCGGGCTGGCAGGGCCATGAGCCCTTTCCACTGGCTGTATCCTTGGAAGAACCAGCAGTGTTACTGCACACAAGTTCCCACAGCCCATCACAGAAGGAATTCAGGTGCCTCACCCAAGGCTGCTGACTGACTGGATGGTCTGAAAAATGGGGTCTTGACTGTCACATCAGTTTGTGGGAGTTATGTGGCAGGGAAAGGTCTGAAATGCCAGCTCTCCTGTCCCCAGGGTTAGCACAGAATCACAGAATCATCGAGGTTGGAAAAGACCTTCAGGATCATCCAGTCCAACCTCTACCTACATCACCACTAACCCACATCACCCAGCGTCATCCAGATGCCTCTTGAACATTTAAACAGCATGTGACCTTCTGATCTATCCTCAATACTTGTTCTTTAAAAAAAGCTACAGTTTTTCTGCCTTTGCCTGCTAAGCCTATCGATAGCTCATGTCTGCATCTTTTCTGTCAGAAGGCTTGATAATTAAGATGATAGGGGATGACACCTAAGCTCACTGAAATCAGCCACTGCACACAGCAACGCAGCACCGTCCTACAGCACTCTGCCAACTCACTTCCCATCTGGTGTAAAAGGGAGGAAACCAAACCAGTTCTTGAGGAGAGTTTTGAACCTACAAACCATGCCAGCTGGGGGGGAGGGCTTGACACATCAGGTTGTCACCTCATTACAGCATGCCCCCAAAGATGGGTCTTCCAGGCTCCTCTAGGCAGAGGAAGGGGCTAAATCCAAGTCACCCACGTTGTCACCTGATGTGAGCAGCCAGAAAGGCAGCCTGGTTAGAAGGGGAAAACTGCTGAACAGGCGAAACTGCCTGCTGAAAAATCCTGCCAGGGAGTACGTCTGCCAGCCTGGGAACTGTGAGGCTGGGAACCAGAAACATCCTTGCAAAGTGCAGCTGGTCTCTTTGAAATACAGCTGTGGTATCTAGAAACCAGAGGCATTCTGGGATACCACCGGTAAGTGCAAAAACAACAGACTGTAAAGGCAAGTTTCTGTCTGAAAAGGTGGAAAATAGTCTGGAAAAATAAAAAATGGTCTGAAAGAACAGAAACCTCATCACCTATCGGCTGTCACAGGTGAAAAGTAGAAAATTCAAAACAGAAACCCCAGCATCTATTGGTTGCTTGCAGTGGTGTGTCCTCCACCCTCTTATGGCTCTATGATATAAAAAGGGCTTAATTTTCACTCCAAAATCAAGCCTCTCTCTTTGAGGACTTTCCATGCTGCATGTACTTTTCCTTTCCTAAATGGGCTGACTTCTCTGCATGAACTTTCTAAAAGATCTTGGACACTCCCCAGGGGTGCCTGGCTGACTCCAGACTCTCTGATGTGGATCATCTTTGAAGTGAGACTCTCTTTTTTCTTGGTCCGTCTCTGGGCCCACTTTTTGGGTTCAGTTTGTCCTCCCTTCTTCTGGGCACCACTGGGTCCCCCTCTGGGATGTTTGTCCTCCCCTCTGGGATGGTTTGGCCCCTTCCAAAACCTGCCTGATTTACTTCATACCAGTATTATATATCCTTATAGGTAACCAATCACAAGTACATCAGCTGTTGTGTTGTTGTTAAGTTTGTAGTAACCTGTAATAGTATGTACCTACTTATTTATTGCTGTACTATTTATTGTTGCTTTACTATTGATTGCTACCGTACTACTGACCAATACTATATTACTGGGCACTAATGGTATTGTGTAATAGCTTGATATATATTTATAGTGGCTTTACTAATCACAGGCATACTCACTAGTGGTGATTTAGTGGTAGTGTTCCTGCTGGTGGTGATCCTTGTATTTGTGGTAATCTGTAATAAAGCAGAGAAATTTAGAGGAGAAAAGCCTCTGTGTCCTTGTGCATTGCAGAATCCTACAACCCCGTGGTTGTGATCTCTACACCCCCGCAGGCTGGGTAACCCTTTGGGTGGTGACACCACCCCTCCTGAAGCCCCACTCCAGCCTCAGACACCAGCTACCAGCGACATGAACTGTCAGTCACTGCGCATGCAGTGGGGGAGCACTCAGGGATCAGTCCACTCCCTTTTGTTAATATGAAGATGAGGAACATTGGTGCTTCTCTACAAAGATAAACTGATACCTTTGCACAGCAGAGGAACTGTCAGGAGGTGACAAAGGCTACCTATCACTTCAGTGTCCCAAGCTAAAAGCTGCTAGCACAGTTACTCCAGTATTTCCTAGCACCGAGCCTGGGAATCTCAGGGAGAACAAAACACACAAGCAATGGGCAGCAGCCTCTGTCCCACACACGGGGGAAGTTCCTGTGGCACTCACCAGGGGGGGAGCAGGGGGCACACAGGTTTTCTCCAGGCTCTCTCTCAGATGGTTTATCTCAGCACGGTAGGCATCCAGCTGGCTCTCCAGCTTCTCCCGCCTCACTCGCTCGTATTCCAGCTGGGCCTCCAGCTCCTTCACAGTCCTGCCAAAAGCAAAGGAGACAAGCAGAGCATCCAGTGCATCCAAACCTGCCCTAGTTACCACACGTGATCCTGTGCCCTTGCTAAGGAACAGGTTAGTCAGCAGAAAGCTGGGCAGTACTCCTCACACCAACGGTGCTGGTGTGAACCACAGCATGCTTCTGGCTCAAGATCCTTTGCCACAGCACTGAACAGCTTTCATTCCTTTTATTCCTTCTCCACCGTCAGCTGCGCTCAGCGCAATCTGACCACGAGATGGAGATGTCTTCCCACACATTGAGGCGGGGCTGGCAGCTCGGGTAGGCTGTCACCCAGCTCCATCTCGAGCTGTGGAAGAGGGAGAAGTGCTCAAGGAGCAAAAAAGGGTAGTATGAAACACAGAAAAAGCATAAAAAAGGCGTTCTGTAGGGACAGCTTTTTCGTTTACATCTGGTTCTGCTACATCCTTCCTATTGATTAGCTTTGCCACAGATGAGGAATACTCAGATGACAGCCTGCACGACACTTACTAAAGGGAAACTGAAGCAGTGGCTGATACACAGCTGCACAAGATCTCATCAGTCACATCCACAATGGCTCTTGAATTAATTGAGATTCCTGGAACTGCTCAGCTGAGCTGTAATTCACATATATTCTTATTATAACAGCAATTGACCTCAGCAACTGAGAGCTGGCTCTCCTCTGTATCAGGATGAATTAGTACAGCTACAAAGATGGAAGACTGATAAAAGGAAAAGGGAGACATCTGCCCTGCAGATTCACAGAATCACGGAATGTTAGGGACCTCGAAAAATCATCCAGTCCAACCCCCCTGCCAGAGCAGGACAACCTAGAGGAGGTCACACAGGAATGCATCCAGTTGGGTTTTGAATGTCTCCAGAGAAGGAGACTCCACAACCTCTCTGGGCAGCCTGGCCCAGTGCTCTGTCACTCTGACAGTGAAAAAGTTCTTCCTTATGTTCACCTGGAACCTCCTCTGTTCCAACTTGTACCCGTTCCCCCTTGTCCTATCACCGAACATCACTGAGAAGAGCCTGTCTCCATCCTCCTGACACTCACCCTTTACATATTCGTAAACCTTAATGAGGTCACCCCTCAGTCTCTTCCAAGCTAAAGAGCCCCAACTCCCTCAGCCTCTCCTCATTCCAACAGCATGGCACAAAAGCTCCCAGCAAGAGCTCCTGCATTTCCTGCACTGAAGGGTTCCTGACTCACCAGCCCAGAGCTCCCAGGCTGCACCAGTCACCCGTGCTTGTGCAGGGACACCAGTGCTCAGGGGGGACACGCTGACCTCCTGCACGCTTCAGATCAGTGAGGCTCAGCTCCAAAACTGTGTGGCACACACAGTGGCAATTTTTTCCATGCAATGCAGCCTGGTCAAAGCACTGCACAGTGGTTCACAACAGGCCTCCTGCAGCCACGAAACCTGGGCTAAAGCAGTAATCTTCAAAATCCATTACCGTGGCTTTGCTCAAGTGGCAACTCCTGCTTTTCATCTAGCAAATGGTGTTGTCATTAAATATTTGCAAATAATGAGGTTTTCTGGGATATGATACAAGCACCTTGGAGTTTATCCATAGGTAGGTACCCTGAGAAGGGGGGGTAGGTATGCTGAGAAGCAGTATTCCCATTTCAAAAGGCCAATGTGGAGCTAGGGATGCTCTCTGGCCTCTACAGACAAGAGACCTTTCAAAGGTCCTCACAATTTTTCTAGTTTAGCCACACATGCCACAGAAAGCAAAATCCCTTACAGAGCCTCTGCTAGCTTTTGAGTAGCTGCTCTGTCCAAAATAAACTCTAATTTCTGCTACTGGTCAACAGTGACTTTGCATCACTGCAAACAGATTGCTCTGACTTTCCAACATAGGCATCAGCATCTGAGCTGGTCACCCTGCTCCCTGAAAGCCAGGAGACACTTCTAGAACTGATGAATCTCATCCTGAAGTACAAGTCTAATTATGCCCCGAAAGTGCCTACATCTCTCCAAGGAGTCTAAAAAGGAGCTCAAGATAACTCACTCAGAGGCAGGTACCTACACTTCAGACTTATCAACTTCGAGCACTGGAACAGGCTGCCCAGAGGGGTTGTGGAGTCTCCTTCACTGGAGACATTCAAAACCCACCTGGATGCGTTCCTGTGTGATGTACTCTAGGTGACCCTGCTCTGGCAGGGGGGTTGGACTAGATGATCCTTCGAGGTCCCTTCCAACCCTAGAATTCTGTGATTCTGTGATTAAGGAAGATGGACTTTCAGTAATCTGGAAGCAAAGAAATCCTGACCTCAGCTTCTTGCCTCATATATGGCTGTAAAATGATCTACTTAATTTCAGTCTGTGACACCTATTACCTGCCCCAGACCTACACAGACTGGTAAGTCTGCTGTCTTCTGGATGGCACACAAGCCCTCCACACAGAGTCTCCTGGCAGTGACCAATTAAAGACATTGGTTTGGAGTGGCTCAAACACAAATGGACGTGATTATCTAGAGAGACTGAGAACAGTGCGTAGCCACATCTTTGACAGGTGGAGGTGGGGACAGGGCTGTCTTTCAGATGCTGCATTATCATTTAAGCTGTAAATCTTTGATAGACAGGCTTTTCTTTGAAACCTACACAGTCTGCCCATCAAATCACCTGACCAGTCTAACAAAGCCCCTTCATTCAACGGGGACCCTGAGAATTAGACAGAGGTTATGGAAGTGCTTCATGTGAAAGGGCAGGTTTGCTGAGTTTTCTTTTTTCTGTGGTCTGGATAAGAGCTAATGCTTTCTTGAGCATAGAAACATATTGCCCTTGACACAGAAATGTAGCAGGTCATTGAATAATTTCTGCTGTATATGCACTTCCATTGAAGCCATATTAAGACTAATGCCTTTTTTCAGATTTATTAAAGTGCATACAGGTATTCAGCATCCTCAGTGCAAACAAAACAGCCAGGGCTTATCAGACCTACTGCACATACGCTGCAGGAAAACCTGAAGGCAGAACAGATAATCTTGCACAAGCACAAGAAGTATGGACCCATCAACCATTTGTGTTGTGCTCTGGAGCTGATCCTGGGTGGTAGAAGTCAAGAAATGATCAGACAAATTGCTGAAGCCCATTTCTTCTTGGCCTAGCTAAAGTTGCTAGGTGGAAAAGACAGAATGGCCAAAGCAATTTGAGTGTAAGTTAGCCTTAAAGAAGGCTTTAAAACAGGTCTCACAGAGTTAAACATTAGCAGGGCAAGTTAACCTCACTTCTCAACTTTCCTTTCTTCTTTTTTCATCTTTTTCTCCTCTTCAGTTATTCCTCCCAGCTGTCTGTAGTTGCTGTAGGCAATTTCTAGAAGTTGCTGAAGTTCTTGAATCTTGTGATATGCCCTTCCTGCAAGACAGAGTTCTCCAGGTAGGTAAAATGCATGGAGAAGACAGTCCTGCTGGAATCCAATAGTCTGGAAAATAGTCTCACAAACTGAGGAGAAATCACAGCAAGTACTGTGCTATACCTGACACCCACACAGCAAACAGATCTCAGAAACAAGCAGCAATCTGATATGATTTCACCAACACGGATTATAACAGTGTAACAATTACATTCTGATTTGCTTCTGCTACGCTTTCTATTTTTCCACAGTATGTTTCAATGTTCAGTGGCACAGATATCCTGTCAACTATCTCATGTTACAACACGAAAATCCACAGCAGTTGGCAGAAACTGTGCAACTAGAACTATAATGTCTTGAGACCAACTTTTTCAAGTAAGGAAAGACAGTGCTTACTGCGTGCGTTCATTTTCTCTGCTTTATCCAAGGTCAAATCTTCTTTGCTATCTGTACTCCCTTCCACTCCATGTCTTTCAAAAAACTTTATGTTGGTTGCATCTAGTTCTTCATCACTAGAGTTACTGTCTCCAGTTCTTTGTGTCAAAAGTTCCACAGCTGCCGGCTGGGCAAATCTGCACAGAGCACAGTTAACCTACACTGAAATATTCCCACCATATGGAGAAATGCAGCCATGCTCCCTGCATGTGATAGAAACTCTCTGAAACTCTTTGTGCTCCCATTTATGGTAGGGGATTTCAGGATTAAAGGAAGCACTGGTACACAATCTGCTTTTTCTAGTATTCTGATGGCATGAGCTCCACCTCAGTGGAATCTTATGACAATGACTCCCACCTCAGAGGCACCTTTACCTTTGCAGGATTTTTTAATTGAATCTCATCAGAAACTGCATTATTAGCTGGCCTTTGCTAGTTCTCATTTACTTTGTACAGCTGGAGCATACTGGCTCATAACTTTCCTTTTGCAGACCACTAGTTTTCATCTTCTATGTCTGATCTTGCTAAAAAAACAGAAAAAGTGAAAATTAAAACCTTCTACAGCTACAATACAGCTTTGCTTCAGAGCTGGAATTCATGGGCCTGATCTGTCCTTGCTCCATCATTGAAAAGCAGGAGTAATTACCACAAAGTTGACATACTATTGATATATAAGTAGTAAGTAAATAAATGACAGAGCTACAAGATATGTATGGCTACCTCTTGGCTACATCCTTTGGAGTCTCCCCAGCGTCATTTGTAATGTCACAGTCAGCTCCCATTTCAATCAACCACTGTAAGCAATGGATATGCCCCTGTCCAGCAGCTAAGGGAAAGAAGGTGCACACAGTTAGATACAACTGAAGTGTTCCAAACCTAAAACGTCCCCCTTTGTCATTATTTGACATGCCAGAGGGCTCACTAAGACACCACAGGGGAGATACTATTTCAAGATGCTCACATGGCTATATGCAGTTTTGAGGCAGATCATGCAATGTGGTTTTGTGACTCTCTCTAGTTGCAGAAATTCATTAGCAACTCCTCCTGAACACAAGTTGAACTAAACTTGCCCAGTCCCATGCACAGAGTATGAGCACACAAACAACCGCTGCCTCACCCGCTCTTGCAGCAAGGCCTGTCTGTCACAGCCCTGCAGCAAAGCACTGTCACCTCTCCCAGACACAGCTGGGTGCCCCGACCTGCAGTGTGTGGTGCTGGAGCTCTAAGTACATTATTTCTTGGGCCAGACACTCAAGCCAACACCTCTCAGCTGCAGCCTAACACAACAGCTTTGCCTCGTTGTATCATCTGGCGTGACTACTGCTCATGCCACGTGGTGCCAGGAATAATGTCCCACATATGGAAGTTGGTATTTGGCATGTCTAGCTGAAACCTGTAGGCTGTTCTTCTCAAGGAAAAATGAATACATTTCTTGACAGCACCCTCTCTGGACGTTTGCCTTGTTGGTTTTCTCACTGAGACAAGGAAATGAAATTACAATCAGCCGTAATATTTCCCCAAAACACCAACATTGCATGTAGAGATTGGGAATGAAACTATTGGAGGTTAGCACCATTCCAAGAAAAGAGGGTGGGAAAGAATGCACTTTTAAAATCAATTCATATCAATTTTTATAATGAGAACTTTTATTATGTTTTTTTTAGATTCTACCATTTATATCTACTCAATGTGGGAAACTGTGTTAAAAGCATATTACAAGAATATCTCCCTTTCTTTCCTCTCCCATTTCTTCTTTCAGACATTACTATGAAACACTCAAACACAAGAGGAGCAATTTTCTGTAACATTAGTGCTCCACTAAGTGTCAAGGTGATACCAGAAACTCACCTTCCCTCACAGTGTAACCAAATGGCTTTGTTGTAGTTTTTACAAACTGATAAAAAAATGATTTAGTTTTCAGTTTAGATGTTGTTTTCTCTTCAATATAAGCTCTTCTTTCTTCACCTCGGCTTAGTTATTTTGCTTGTAAAGCGAAACCTACGCACACACACGTCACAAAAATGTTTGTCAGGGTTGCTCTTTCGAGCCCTCAGGAAATGAGGTGCTGTTTTTCATGAACTTTATCTGATGAGCAGCCACTTGAAAAACGAAGTAAACAAGTAAGCAACAAACAGTAAAAAGCTGAAACACTGATCATAATTACTGACCTTTGTGCATGAGAGTGCATCCCTTATCATCCCGCTCATTAATATTGATTACTCCACTCCTCACTAATCTTCTAAGCACTAATAAGTCCCCTCTGAAAGCAGCATCATGGGCTGGGAAAGCTAGAACTGAAAACAAAATGCACGTTTCCAAACAGATGCAGGTAATTCCACTAAACATGCTTGCATTTGTCTCTGTCCATATGCATGGACACTTCATAGCTGTAGTTAGCAAGGTTAATGAACCATTAATGAGTTCAAATGCAGCTGCACAACTAGCACTGTTCATCACAGACTTGACTAAACATGTCTTGATTATGGCTACAGGCATCTTATACAGTTAAGAAATTAATTTCATAAGCCTGAAATAACAAGTATACCTTTGTTTTACAGTTGATGTTGTATTACTGGTGGCAACTGGAGTCATTTGCCTGTTTCAAATTTTATAGTTTAATCAAATATATAAATTATTTTACTTGTTCTTGCTTAAAAACTACCCATACAGACAATTTTATTTTTCTAGTTTTTATGGACAGGGAGTACTGACATATATACATATATGTATAATGACAGAGGACTAACAGATAAGGACAGTAAGTGCCTGGAAACAGTACAGAGGTGAAGGTGCAGTTCTCATATCCTTGCTCTGCTGAAGGTTCTCCTTACAGACCTTGCCATGCTTGCATCCTTCGGCTGTTCTGACTGCAGCAGTATTACCGGTTAGCGAGTAACCTTCATTTCAGTGGGACATTTCCAGGCTAAGTTGCCAGTCAGTGCAAGTAAGGGATGCCAAGCAGGCAAATCTGAAAACTCACGAAAATTATACAGATCTTCTGGATGTCTACTGAAGTCCAAGAAGAACATGGATAACTAGGTATTCCTAGTGTGACGTGGTTTATTTCAATAATGGGTAAACCTAAGACATTTATAAAACCACAGAGTATCCCAGTCTTTAGCTATCAGCAAGTGTAGCAAACACAAAAAGGAGCAGCTTTTCCTTATATTGGTAATTTAAATGCTCATACAAGTTTTCAGAATCAAGCATTTCTATAGAATGACAATGCCTATTTTAACAGTACCTTGTTCCACACTCACCTTCCTGTGTCTCTGGATGCTCCCCTTCTTTTTCCAGACCATCAATATATTGCAGAATATTATCCTTATAGAACCGCTCAGCCAAGTCCCTTGGAGTCTCTCCATGGTCATTCCTGGCTTTCAGTGTCTGCATGACACTGGCCATTTTACTGACCAAGAACTTAAAACAATGCACGTGTCCTTCTGCTGCTGCCAGATGAGCTATAGAACAAAGTGAAACAAAGTTTGTTAAGGCAGAGCACTGCTGCTCACCAAGGAAGCAGTGCTCTCACCACTAGTTACATCTAGATCATCTACCAGCACTTGAGCCATCCAACACAGCACACGTGGGAGCAGCCTCAGTTGGACAGGGGATGGTCAGCTCCTGTCCAGGAGAGAGTTCAACTCTACACAGAGGAGGTCGGAGGAAAGGATCTGCAAAGAAGATTCCCTGGCAGAGCTGATTGCAGACAACACCACAACACTGCCAAGAGACCACTAAGCACCAGATAGGAGAGTGTGCTGCTGGGGTCTCATCTTCCCTGTGTACATAAACCTCTCTCCTCAGCTGCCATCTGACTTCGGTATCCTACGAATACCCACTACAGAGGGCCAGCAAGGGCTGCCCTTGATTAGGAGCTAGGGACATTTCTGCTTTTGTGCCACCACAAACAAGATGCATCACACCCTCAGTGACCACACCTATAAAATGGGGACAGTGACATTCACTTTACTGCATAAAGCTTTACAAGGTATGTCCCATGACAGAGGCTGCTGTTCTCACAGTACTCCTACTGTGTATTTTTTTCTTCAACTGTTGCAGACAGTTGCTGTGCACAGGACCTGCTCCACCTCACCATGGCAGCAACTGCTTCTCTGTGAGGGTCAAGTGTTTCCCCTCCTGTCCTTCAGGCTGTGCTGAGGTTTAGTTATTTAGCAGTACTAGAGTGCTGGGCCTATAACAAAGCAAGAGGTACAAAACACATGCTCATTATTTTGAAATGATGTTATGGTTTGAGGGGACACAGGCAAAACTTTGTGGTATTAGTGCAAGGACCCAGAGAGGGAGGTGGAGTTTATGACCCTTTGTGAAAAGGGGTCTGGGGTGGGGAAAGCTGAGGGATCCATATTCCCTCCCACTTCCTGCCAAACTCTATAAAAGCCAGGAAAAGAGGCGGTCTCTTCCTATCTTCCTGCTCTTCCCTTCCTTGCCTCCTTGACACATGGAAATGTCCCGGAGAGAGAAAGAACCCTGCCTTTGTCATCAGCTCACCACGTGCTCTGCAGAATCCAAATCCATCGGGTGCTGGGAAGAGCTTTGGACCCCTTTCCCTGCACTGGCTTTGCCGTGAGAGATTTTTGGGAACTTGCATCAGCAATCATCAGAATCAGGTTCTGCACACACCTGTATATCTTGTTCTCTCCACCTGTTACTCTCCCTTCCCCATTTTATTAAATCTATTACAGTTTTAACTTCCAACCTTTAAGCCTCTCTTCCTTATTTCCCTTTTATCTTCTCCCAGGAGGGTGGAGGGGAAAACGGAGAGCAAATTCTGTTCTCTGGGTTGTGGCTCACCTTGACCACTTAAACTGAGACAAATGAGTAGTATTCTCTAGACTCATTAGCAGGAAGAAGTTGCCAAATAAATGTATTATGTATTTATGTATATGTATTATCACTCCATGAAAATGCTCTGTAAAAGTTGGCTGATGTCCTACAGGCAAAAGGATTAGTTTGTCTGCAGGTAAGAATCTCATTATCTTCATAGTTAATAAACAATGCACACAGGACCAAAAAGCCCATGTCACCTGGTGGATTTTTGGCACATGCAAGTGCCCTATTGCAAAGCATCCAGAGCTTTCCAGAGCGTAATTGCACTACACAGTGATGGATATTGCTTTTATGGCAAGATGGCAACACTTTGGTACAGATGAGTACTAAAATTTCATGTGACAAAATCTGAGCTTCAGAAGATGTTGAGGCAGTGGCATGGTAGGCAGAGGGACACGGGAGAAACTTTGAAGTGCAAGGAATAAACACTGCCCATTTTTTTGTGCTAAAGTGACTATGCTCATGATCATGAAAAGAAAGATTACAGATAACACAGAATACCAGTACTGCAGAATTCAAGATGAAGGAAATCACAGGTAAACGAGAACAAGCATTTTATCAAATCCATTAAGAAACAGTGGAATGCAAAAAACTCACACACGAATGTGCCAGAATCTGATCACACTGGCACAGCCATTAAAGCGTGGCACAAATTCCAGCTCCACCCACCCTTCTCTGCCTGTGACCTCCACTGGCACACGCACTCCATCACATCCATAGGAGACAGGCTCAGCCTGCTCCCCACTCCAGCACCCATGAGCTCTGATCCTGGCCTGCAGCAGCAGGAGGTGCATAGGATACTGTCACCAACAGACAAATACTTTGGATTCTACAAATTCTCCCATTGTTATATAAATTGAGTAACTATGTTGACTGCACGGAATCAAATATCAAATGCTGCTGGTGTGCAGTACTTATCTTATTTGCTACAATTATCACTCAAACAACAACTGTGAAGCAGAATTTAAAAACTGCGCTTTATCCTGATGTACCTGGAAGGTTTCCATTGTTATCCACATCATCTGTACACGCTCCCCATCTCACAAGAAGCTGCAAACACCCCAAGCGACCATGAAAAGCAGCGTAATGAACAGGCTTCCAGTCATTCCTGTCTGAAACATTCACATTCTAGAATGGAAGCAGCAGGTTAATGTGTTCATTTATGAATCTTAGACGCGAGACAAATTTTATAAATAGGAGTCAGCTGTTCAGTGCTAAATTATTGAAATCAAATCGAAAGCTTTTCCCAAAGTTCACGCCAGGAATGCAGTTCTCATTCCAAGAGAGGTACTGTTCACAGGTTCTTGGGTTTATTTATACAATACACATATAAAAGGTGCATTTTCAGACATACTTCTATCATTGCACTGGTCATTATTCCTTAAATATGCATCTGAATTAAATTTATTTTTAAGTTTATATCTCTTTCACTATAGAAGATTCATACAACTGCAAAAAAATCACCCCCACCACAACACCTGATCTTCATTTAATGACATCCTCAGTGGAATGTGGTTTACTCACATTATCGATTCTCTCTAGATTTCTGGATCATTTCCCTAATGTATCTTACGATTAAAACATAAATTCAGCGACAAGAACATACCAACAGTAATTAATCTACAGTCCTAAATCTCAGTTTAATCCCAGGGTGAAAGTGTCTCACCGCTCCACTCCGCAGGATGGTCCGCAGGGTGAAAGAGTGCCCGTGGGCTGCAGCCAAGTGCAACGGCGTGCGCCCGCCATCGTCCGGAACATCTGCACTTGCTCCATTCCTTAGCAAAGCCTAAAACAAATGCAAAGCAGAAGTTCAGTTCACAAGCTGAAAAAGCAAACACTGCCGAGCAGGGTGACTTGAGGCAATCAGCAGGGTAACTCTGGGCTGACCTCAAGGCCCAGACACTACGCAGAAGAAATCTGTTTGCCCAGATAGTGCGAATGAGTGTACAGGTTTTAACACAGTGACTGGACTCCAGATGTAACGACATGGAGATGCGACACTCACAGGCCCATCAGGAGCTTCCTCAGCTGAATTTTATAATTAACTTGTCAAACTGAAGGTCTGCCCTGCTTACTTTCCCTTGAGAGTGAATATTGATGCGTACCTGCATGCAGGCATCCTGCCCTCGGATAGCTGCCAGATGAGCTGCTGTCCACCCTCCAACAGTTACTGGTGCTGTATCTGCTCCGTGCCAGAGCAACCAGTGAAGGCACTGCTCAAACAAAACCAAAGAGTTTTCATTTAACTATTCTTACCATGCACCTGAGCTAGATTTAAATATAATGTAGTAGTCAGTTACATTTCACACCCATATGGGAATACTTCATTATGGCAATAGGACCCCCCAGAGCAAGTCTTAGCCAGACACTTGGGCATTAGGAAGTGACAGGTGAGTTATAATTTCCCATTTCATTCGGGAGTACAAAAAGTGCACATAACCTACTAATTCAGACCCTAGCATTGATTTTACAGGATGGCTGCTTAATTCCACTCTTCCAGATTTAAAATGTAACCTGTGAGAGCACTTGCATGGCATGAGGTAAAAGCATTGGAAAAAACAACGCAAACATGTTCACTTGAATTCCAACTATAAAATTACTGGCAGGAAAAGTACTATGAGCCAAATTTAAAGCCTCATTTAATTTATCAGGCTCCTTAGGTGTATGCACTGCCACCTCTCTTCCCATCCTTCACAGTTTAGTTTTGCTCACCCACCGTTTTCCAGCAGATATTATTGCTTGCAATGGAAAGCTTTACAAACTACCCAAAACCCACTACAGGACCTGTTAAAACTTCTCATTATATATTATCTTCTTTTAGGCTAGTCTACAGTTCTGGTTCCTCCACTGTTTCCATCAAGGAGCTTAGCAACAAACAGATGACAGATAATTCAATGAAATCTAATACGTTGATTGCAAAGTTGGAGAGTTCAATGAAAAATTACAGAATTTATAGAGGCAGAAAAGGGTGGGTAAGCAATCTTCTTCCAGGGTTGGCAGCATTCAGCATTTTCTTGATAGTTTCTGTACATTCCAGTAACAGCACTGCACTTCTTATCTCTTGAGTTTAGCAGGAACTTCACGTTCTTTCCTTTGGGACATGAATTTTTATATGGTTATTCATGGCCTTGTTGCTTCAAGGTTAGACTGCTATAAAGATTGCACAAGGAGGCTGCAACAAGGCGAATGTTGTGCTGAATACATAAGCTCAGTCCTCCTGGAAGTTCATGCAAGCACCTGCTGATTTCTCCACCAATATTCAATGGGTTTATTTATTAAAATAAAATGTATTAGGACTATTACTATAGAGAATGAGGCATGGGACAAGACATTGGTAAACAGAATGAACATGTTTTCGTGTCACTTCTCACCTGTTTCAATGACATACAGACATTTTACGGGATTTTCTAGGTGTCCCGAGAGAAGGGAAAAACACAATAGGGACAAAAGAAGGTCATGAGTCTGGAAGGGAGACCATAGGGCACACTATGCTTAGAGTAAGAAAATCACTGATTTTGTAGAATCTGGCATCATTGAGCATATAAACTCTCTAAGGCTTCAGAAAGGCAAAATAAAAACCTAAAATCATGTACTTCTGCTCTTGGTTAATATATTTAATGAGAAAAACAAGCAGAGATTATTGATTTATCTTGATCAAAGCCAGCAGTTTTGTGTCCAGCCTCTCCCAAAACACCAACCTATAAAAGCCTTGTTGTGTCTGAACACTAACATAATGTTTTACCTCCAGACTTCCAGAGTGTGCAGCGCAGTGCAATGGTGTGAATTTGTGGACTAAATCCACCTCATTAATATCACCTCCACTTTCTATCATCGACACAAGCTGTTCTACATCGCCAGCTCTCACTGCCTCGTGTACACCAGTGTAATTTTGCTTCTCCTTGATGGCTAGTGAGTAATAATAAAAGGGCATTAGTCAGTTCAGCAACATTTAAGAGATAGGAAATAAGTGATGAATCAAAGAAACATCAGGGTGTCAGATTCCCAGGAACCAACCAAAACGTTTGGAGGAACCTATGGGATCGAGATTCGCACCAGCAGGAATCCTGAGTCACTTCTGTTTGTCAGAAACATAGAGATACGCAAAAACCTGAGACAGCCGTGCCCCCTCCTGCCCCAGAAAAGGGCCCAAAAGAGTAAGATCCAGAAGAAAGATGCCAAAAGGCACAGCAAGGGCAGGAAGCAGAGCTACTCCATTCATGTATGCAAATGCTGGAGCAGGGCCACCCCAACACTGGCTCTCCCCTGAAGCTGCAGGAGTCACAAACTCTTCCATTAATCACATTTTCAAGTACAACATCAGGGAGGCACTTGGGCAAAAAAGCTCCCAGCCATTGCTTCCCAGGTGCTCCATATGGCCATGCTCCTGCTGCTGCCACCCAAGGACTTGGCACAGCACTGCATAGCAGACTGGAGGGCACCAGAGCCTTCACCACCCGAGCGTACCACATAATTACTCTTGACTGAGCTACATGGATCAGCTTCAGGACCAGCTGACGCCCAAATTAAAGCTGCTGTAGAAACACAGTTCTTTATACTTGTTACTAACCCTGCATTGCTCTCTTGCTAGAACAATGGCATTGCTCTGCCACAGCTCACCGTGAGCAGCCTGGTACCTTGCTCCTACCAAAGTCAATAACATTTTCATTGACTCCAGTGGCACAGAATCAAGCTCTACACGTAGAAGCAGTGGGGTCAAAGTAAAACCACCACTAGGCCATGCGATCAAATAACCTGTGTTCTCCTGCAGGCCTTTCCACGATTGACTACGTGACTGGAAACAATAGGAGTTACATATCCAAACCCCCTTGCAACACCTTGGTATCTTGCCAAAACTTGTAAACAGAAATACATGATGTGAGTCGATCTAGTGGCTGAGGGGGCTGACTTCAGATGTTTACAGAGCATGAGGAACCTAAACCGATTAGTAATCACCTTCTAGAGTAGTCATCCTTACAGTACACAAATGCACTAACACTGTTTCATAAGGTTTCACTGTTAGGAGAAGTCTTGAAGAGGCAGGCTGCTGTTCTGCAAGTCAAGCAAGCACGGAAATGTAGGTCTTAAGGTGTTACTTCCTCAGCTTCTCTGCCTGTAGAGAAGAAACGGTAGTAGTAGTTAAAATTGTTATGCAATCTGAGATAAAAATATTAAAGAATGGATGATAAAGGTGATAAATCAATGATAAAGAAAGAGATAAAGAGTATTGGAAGAGATATTGGATGAATACATTTGTGATATATGTAAAAAAAACACTAAATACGATTAAAAATGGCCTTTGCAGTTTACCAGTGCTATTTTCATGTAATCCGTGGTGTGACAGTAGTGCTCAGACAGATTTGGGGTTGCCACAGAGAGGAAAGGAGGGCTGAAGCTGTTCCAATAATCCAGGCTGAGAGTAACACACCCTATGCTGTAACACACCACTGGGAATCCTGGCTGTGTATCACTGCACTCCCACCTCCCCCAGCCCAGCAGGCTGTACCACTGCCCCGCACAGGGCAGGAACCGGGGTTCCATCCTCCAGAATACTGCATGGACAACCACGAGCAGCACAGAAACACAGAACAACGCAGGCTGGGAGGGACCTCGGGGGGTCATCTAGTTCATGTTTCCAAAGAGTAGCTAAGCATACTTTGTGATTTGAGTTGTTTCTTTAAAGACACAGCATCACCAGGATGTAATTTTCCCCAAGGGAGCTGTTTCTAATTATGTCAAGCGGAGTTACAGACTCAGGCACAATTGCACAGCCTCACATCAGATCTGGGCAGAGCACTCGTGTGTTTCACACCGTGTCCCTGTGCAGTCACTTCAAGGTAATCCATACCAATTTTTTACCTGGAAGATAAGGAAACAAGCTGCATGGGCAGAGTGAGTTTTGTCTCCCTTCTGCTCCTGGAGGCCTGGGGCTGCCCAGGGAGCGATGCCCAGCACGGGGGTTCTGCTCCTGGAGGCCTGGGGCTGCCTGGGGAGCGATGCCCAGCACTGAGCACTGTGTTCTGCTCCTGGAGGCCTGGGGCTGCCTGGGGAGCGATGCCCAGCACTGAGCACCGTGTTCTGCTGCTGGAGGCCTGGGGCTGCCTGGGGAGCGATGCCCAGCACTGAGCACCACCTCTTGGCGTGGGCAGCCAGGAAGGAGCCGGAGCAGCTCCCGGGACTGGAGTCAGGAGCTGCTGACAGGAATTCTGTGCCCAACACCCCGGGTCTGACAGCAAAGGGCGGTTTCGCTAATTTTAGTGCAATTTTTTTATCAAAACTGTTACCAAACACCCCTCGGACACACTAAGCAATAATTATTCTGTGGGAAGAATTAAGTAAGCGTTTCGAGATGAGCACCTGCCCAAAATCCATCGGAGAAATGAAAAACACCCCTCGGAACGGGGGCAGGGGCCAGTGTTGGGTTTCCAGGTGTTCCTGGACACACAGCCCCGGCCCAGCCCCGCACGTTCGGCCGATATTGGGCAACCTCGGTCCTTTGTGGGGGGCCGGAGCCGCCCCGTGTCACAGACCGGGGGTTTCGGGGCGAAACAGACCGGGAGAGCCGGGGCTGCGAGCGCTCCGCGCCATGGCGGCACCGCCCGCCCCGCCGCG
>VZRW01003661.1:0-22086 GCA_013398125.1 Aegotheles bennettii | reverse complement strand
AGGGGAAAGGGGGACCGGCGGGAGCCCGCAATGCCGGGGGGTGCTTGTGGCAGCCCGGGAGAGGTGTGACAGACAGAATCACAGAATCACAGAATTCTAGACCCCTGCCCTGCGCTGCTCTCCCCAGCAGCGAGGCACTGACCAGCCCGGACGGTGTCTGACCCGGTCCTGCTCTCCCCCGGGATCACCCGGCTCCAGTCCCGAGGTGTACACGTTTATCCCTCTCCCTGATGTTTTTTTGGGGATGTTTTTTGCCCCGCAGTTACACCCTTGCTCCTCACCCCGCTCAGCCCTGGTGCCCTGGAGGAGCCGGGTTCCTCTGGAGGGGTGAAGACCAGCACCCTGGATCTCCAGAGTCCTGCTTCCAGGCAGGATGGACCCTTCCCAACCACACCTACAGGTGTGCACTGACAATTACATGGACCGAGTAAGGTCCATAACCACCCTTGTCATTAGACAGTTGCCATGAATTCTCCCACTGCAACTACAGGTCTTTGTTCTACCTCCAGTAGGCAGAACTATTTGTTCCCTTACACATATGTGAAGACATCACGTCTCTGCTCAGTCCCTGGATTTCAGCTGGTACGATTCAGAACAGTATTCCAGGACACTCAATGTCAGTGGGGCCAAGCCTGCATCCCTGGGAAGCTCTGGGAGAAGTTGCAGTAACACAGCAGTAACTGCCCACGGGGGCTGACCCACCCCCATCCATCTCCTCAAAGTATCCTTGTTCCTCTAGACTTCCTCGAACCAAAAGGTGTCTTTAAGGCTGACATCTGGCACAGGGCACTCACAACTATAGCTACAACCTTAAGACAAGAGTGCATCTTGCAGCCTGGCTGTGAAGATGGGCAGAAATGTTGCAGCCAGCAGCAGAATTAACCTTCACAGCCCATTATTTCTACATACACCATACACAAAGGTGAACGCTGATCTCCCAGGGATTCTCACTGTGAGAGTACACTAGGACTGTGACTTTGCTTTTCACAGAATCACAGAATCACAGAATTCTAGGGTTGGAAGGGACCTCGAAGGATCATCTAGTCCAACCCCCCTGCCAGAGCAGGGTCACCTAGAGTACATCACACAGGAGATTTCACTTTTTAAGCCCTTTTCAGTGCTTATGTTTTGCTCCCAGCAGCTTTAAAAATACACACTGCACGTCAGAGTGAATAAAACATTAAATGCAGATTGTCCTACAACACGCAATTGTTGATTTATACCCAGTCTCGCAAACATGCCAGCCACACAAACCCATTAATGAAAGGAAGAGACTTAACACTCAAATATATGCTTAATTTTATTTATTACATTTAAGAAATATTAACATCTCAGGATTATCTGGTTTACCATCTAAGTCCAGTCATAAGCAACAAAAGAAAAATGTTAACCATGTTTCAAATGAGCATTCTTACATTCATCTCCCCCTGTAACGTAAAGGAAAGTTTGTTCAGCTGTATTAAATTCTTATGTGTTTGACTAACAGCAAAAAAAACAAACAAAAAAAATCATTAAAAATGTCTTAACTACCAGGCATCCTGGTTTGTTAATTGTTTGTTGGCACTTGTGTTCACAATCAAGCACTCCTGTTGGTTTGTTAAGATTTTCCCCTTCTACCCAGAACTGTCTTTTTGGGGTTTTTTTGTTGTTTTGTTTTTTCTCTTTTTTCTCATCGTTGTTGTTTTTTGGGGTTTTTGTTGTTTTGTGGGTTTTTTTGTATTTTGGTTTTTGTTCTTTTTTTGTTTCTTTTTTTTTTTTTCTTTAATACCTGGATATGTAAGTTTGTTCAAATAAGTTTAAAAAGAAAAGAAAGTTAGGGTTGTCTGGCTGAGAAGTTCCTGCACTGCTTCCCTTGATAATCCACCTCTGGGATGACTGAAGGAAGTTACTGGCTTTCCTTTTTCCGAGTCTTATTGAGCAAAAGTTCTTGTTAATTCCACTTAAACTGAAAAAAGTACAGAAACACTGTCTTCATTTGATGGTGTGCATAAACATTACACTCCATATATAGCAAAAATATCTTTTATTTATAATTTACATTTCCACAAGTGAAAATTGTACATTTTTACATATACCGTTTCATTCCATTAAATTTTCACGCATCTACAGAACTTTCACACAATGACACCTGAAACTGTGCAGGCAGTAAGAAATTCAAATACAAAAATGTATTTATTAACCAAACAGTAGTTGAGGCCCTGCCTCAGTTGAACATTTTTATTTCCTATAAAAAGTATTTGCCTTCCAGAGTTAACACAGCAGCTCTTCTGTAAAAAAAAAATTCATACCTCAGTTCATTTAAACAGACTCTTCAGGTTCTGTTTTGATGTCTGTAGATGCAAGTGTGCTCTCTTCTGCACAGGCAGGAGGGGTGTCCTCAGGTTCTTCTTTGATTTTAGGTGAGTCACAGGACTCTTGTGTTTCTTGTTTAACAATGTTCAACATTATATTTAGTGGATTTTCTACAGGAGTCTTGCTGGGAGATGGTGTGCAATCAAATGAAGATGTCTGCAAAGTGAAAGTCAATGGAGCATTAGCACACATCAAAATAACCATTTTTAGCTTCTTAGCCCTTTTTTTCAAAATGCAAACACACTGATAGCCAGGCACTCAAAATTGAAACTTCTACTTTATCAACATCCTAAGAAAACAAATTTATTCTTTAATAGCACTACTTTTTCACAATTACTTTGAAAAGCTATCACCCAAGCAGAGTGATAAAATGCTTAACACATTACCATGAGCTATTCCCCCAGGGGAAGTGTAACTCCCGAAGCCTTGAAAATGTAAGACACACCAACACTTATTTACATCTCTTTTGCAAATTGCTGAGATTCTGCACGTTACTCAATAATAAATGCATGATGTGTTTTCAAACCATGGCTTCGCTCCAGTCGTGTATGACACACAAGCTGTCACGGTACATCACAACAAGAAACACATTTTAGCTAATTCCATATTATGGATTTGCCACGCCCAAGGCTTTCGAGTCTTTGTCTACTCATAGGCAAGAGAAATGGGCAGCACCTTCAAACACATCTGCAAAGTCAGAGATCAAGCAAACTGAAAGCAAAATGCTTCAGAAATATGAGGAAGGATTCACTTACATTTTGGTAATCTTCGTAGCAAGATGGATGGTAAATCTGAAAAAGAATTGTTATACATTTAAATACTTTTAAATAAATTATAGCTGGATCATTGGTTGTGAACCGAACAGTGTAATTACACACATCACACAACTGGTATGGAAAAACAATGCTGTAAAGCAGGCCAAGCATGGTGTCAAATATAACTGGGGAAAGATTTTGTGTATGTTTATTTAAGTAGAACTCATCATACAGAGCCTGGTAAGTGCTGGGAACGACAGAAGCCCGGTAAATGCTGGGAATTATTTGTGTACAGCTGCATGCAAAAATAATGGAATCCATACCTACACCCATAGAAACATGCATCTTTCTTTTAGCACTGTAAGGGAAGGCAAGTGAGCCTATACTAATGATACCAGGACTTCACGCACTCCCAAAGGTTGGGATATTTATGTACTTGGGAGCCAGGGAAACTACCATGAGAATCCTTCAGGACAGAAAAATCACTTGGCTTTCCTACTTTTTTTTGCTCTAATTCTTTGGGTTTTTAACTATAAATAAGTATCACATGGAAATAAGATCAGATTACCTTTTCATCTACTCTGATAGCATTCTTCAGGTGCCACTCTTCCTCTTCCTCATCCCAGTACTGTTCAAATTGCTCTTGGCAAATTTCACAGCTCTGAGAAGTTATTGGAGTAACAGATGAGGTTATTGCAATGATTTACTGAACATATGAACTTCAAGAACCTAGTAACAATCAATCAGGGGTCTTTAAGATAAGTACATTAAGACTACAACATGATCTTTCCTCCAACTTTAAAAAGAACTGTAGAAAATGTTACTTAAAAATTACTGGAGCATAGTTTGCAGACTGAGCAGTGATCATCATCTGGCCTTGAAGGGTGCTGTCATAAAGTTTTGCACTTTTAGTGAGGAAGTCTCTGCAAAACACTTCGTAACAATCTAATGCTGGTTTACTGTCATGTAAGACAATCCAGTATAGGGATGTAATGAATTTTATTTATGGCATTATCTTCACTATTCCCCTAACCTGGAATCTCAAATTAAACAGGCAGAACCTTTAGATGAAGTATTAACATTTTAAGCACTTCTGTGCAGTGTAATCACCTTGGAGAACAAGACACAAAAGGTACTTATTTTTAGAACTGAAACAAACGCCTTCATGGCTCGATAGCTAGGTTCTTACAGGCTTAGCACGTAGAACTGAACTGCAATTCTACCAACACTTGTATTTGATTACTACATCAATTCACATACCAAAACACGGATCTACCTGTTACTTTAAGAATGAGATACTTCTTTGTACTGACAAAGAAACTCCTGTATCAAAACCCCAGTAAACCCAATCATTATTTGAATGACAAAGGACTGTTTCCAACTCACTTGCTCTATTTACTCGTTCTATGGAAGAATTTGGTAAGTTAACACACTTTGCCCATTTCAATTTTGCTAAAATGATGGAATGCCAATGGGTGTAAGATTTTTTTGAACTACAGGTGATTTATACTACTGGGAAACAAGTAATACATACACAAATACACCACCAGGAAGTAGCTAAACAGAGGTCCAAGAACACAACTTCAGTCTACCTGCAGCCCACTGCAAACTTCTTCGAAGTATGAGATCACTCACAGTATCTGGGCTAATAAAGGCAAGCTGAAACTTACCTCAACTGCTCCAGCTGGTCCAGCAGGGACACTCTGAAACTCCTTTTCTTTTGCAGCTTCTTGTGTCTTCAACACAACCTCTTCATGAGCTTTTTCAAAAAACTGGCTTTTGGCACGCTCCTCTAGATCGGCTATTTCTTCAAATTCAATCCAGTCCTAATGAAAAAGTTTTCAGTCACACTCAGACACCGATAAATAGCCAGGAAAGTTTTTAAAAAGTACATCTCAGGAAAAAAAAGGCACCCCAAAAGTACCATTTTTAATACAACTTCCTTCATTAAAACTGAAATGCCCCTCACACACAGCATTAGCGCAATGCACGCTTTCTCACAACGTTACACTTCCAAAAAAGCTTTTTCCAGAAAAAACACTATTCTGCAATTTCCATTCCATTCTCAGTGCGATCAAAACAGTACCACCAGCTTCAAACTGGTTATTGTTCATCATATAATTGCCTTTTGTGTTTTGACAGGCATTTAGAACTACTTGAAATATCTAAGGCATCATTGTTTACCGAGGCCTTGCAATGACGTGAATTTCAACCACAATCCTACAGCACATACACAAGTAACACACATAATCCGGCTCCTAATTTACCACGACGCATACTGCATTACTTACTGTTAAACTGTAGTACCATCTTCTGTGTGTGATTTTTCTGCTAACGTCCTTTTCTGTCCTGTTCTGACGATAATGCCAATCTAAATGATCTGCATAAACATCTGTCTGTGAAGTGGTGAATCTCATTCCACAGGAGTAACACTGAATTCCAGTGTACAGTCGATTTATAACACTATCGTAACGCCTACAAAAAGGGGAAGAAAAAAGTCAACATTTCTTTGAAAATAAACAGGTAAGAAGTATTCTCAGTAAGTTGTTTCATATGTCTACAAGAGCAGAGGAAAAGCATGAACTTACTGCAAGGTTAAAGCATACAACACAGCTAAATGCTTCCTAATTTTCATAACACATCAACCGAAACATTCAATAACAAACAACAGGCTCACATTTACTATTCCCGAGAAACACATTAGTGCTGTGTTTTGTGCCTACCAGTTTCATCACCTGATAGTGCATAAAATGGTAACACATTTGGCTCAGCTTTACAAACTACCACAAAGGTGGCAAAATTAGTAGTAACAAAGGAGGAAACACTGACCTCAACACATGCTGACTACGTAACAACACGGAACTTGTGTAAAGATTGTTTTCTCAGGTTAATTTTCCCTCTTTTTCCTCCCTCAACTTCTCTAAGGCTAACATCAAAAACTGCAGGTCCTCTCAGCCACAAAGTGACACAGAAAGCCCTCAGTTGGATTAACCACCTAGATACTGCCATCTCATTATTCTTACTGCACTGTGAACTTATTCTACTGTACGCACTGTCTAAGTTCTTCAACTACGAAGTTAGTGAGGTCTGGAACATTCTGATCCTCATTCTGGTCATCATCTTCCTCTTCAGCAGCTGGTTGGGCTGATGATTCATTTGCTTCTAGAAAGCATAAAGAGATCATTTTACTGAAATTTCAGTACATCATCAGAAAGAAACTACACACTCCTGAAAGTTATTTTAATTCAAATATTAATAAATATGACCTGACTATGCTAAAATACAAATGCACAGTAGCTAAGTCAGTCATCTTGTAACATCACTTTAAAAAGCATTAAAGATACTGTAAATGACTCAATTTCAATTTAGGAAGACAGCACTTCACCTCAGTCTTTGACATTAAAATTCAGTCTTCAGAGGCACAGAAGTATTTCAGAAACTGACAAGAATCTGATTATAACCAAGAACAAGTTAGGGAGGCACAGCATTAAAGACAAAACTGATTGCTGAAGCGAACAAGTTAAACATTAAGAATTTACTCCATCGCATGCATTGAATTCCTCCTCAAAAACAAAGTTCAGTTTAAAAAAACAAGCAGGTCAGAGATGTTCTTGTATCTAGCTTTACACTTCAGCTGTGCACAAACTCGTAACTAGAACATAATGGATCTACATACGTGCTGCAGTGGAATCAGTTTTTGACAGTTTGAGGATCCCTGTTGACAGCAGTTTAGCAAACAACTCATTGACATCCAGCTGGCCAAGGTGGTTATCAGGGTATGAATGTGGAAGGGCTCCTGGGGGAAAAAATAATCAACATCCAAGGAAACAAAAGGTTGGCATCAGGAGTTTACTTCACTTTTATCAGCGTTATTTCAAACACACTTTGCTTCCTGCCTCCTGTTTCCTCCACTTTTTATTTCAAATTATTTATCAGCGCCTTTGCTTTGTGTCTAGTCCTTGGCTAATTCTTTCGTTGCAACAGCTTCCTTCACAACATATTCTGAAGTGCCATCTAAGCTGGCCACCCAGACAGTTTTCTGCTGGATACTATTTATGGAAATGTAGTATTTTTGTCATTTTTATGCTTGAATATCATCACCAACTAACCATTTTTGACTTTTTAGAAGCTTTTCATCACTAACTATTCATATACTGGGAAAGTTTACACACCATGGCAAACACAAACCAGACCTACAGACTGGGACCTTCCAGAGAAGCACACCAAATCTGGGGTTTTTTTCAGCACAACTACACACTAAAACCACATGGTTGATGAAAAGTAGTGAAAGCCTTCACTTTTTGAGGGCTTCATCAGTACCTAAACTGATGAAGGTACTACAGAAACCACATCTCAGAATCACAGAATCACAGAATTCTAGGGTTGGAAGGGACCTCGAAGGATCATCTAGTCCAACCCCCCTGCCAGAGCAGGGTCACCTAGAGTCCATCACACAGGAACGCATCCAGGCGGGATTTGAATGTCTCCAGGGAAGGAGACTCCACAACCTCTCTGGGCAGCCTGTTCCAGTGCTCCGTCACTCTCACAGGGAAAAAGTTCTTCCTGATATTCACATGGAACCTCCTATGCTCCAGTTTGCATCCATTGCCCCTTGTCCTATCATTGGACGTCACTGCAAAAAGCTTGGCTCCATCATCCTGACCTTCACCCTTTACGTATTTGTAAACATGGATGAGGTCCCCCCTCAGTCTCCTTTTCTCCAAGCTAAAGAGCCCCAGCTTCCTCAGCCTTTCAAGCCTCATTTGTGGCCACTCCACTGACGAGGCTTCCCTTAGTCCACACAGTCACAGCACCCCAGGACACAAATGATGAGAGGGGTGAAGCACCTCTCCTACAAGGAAAGGCTGAGAGAGTTGGGGTTGTTCAGCCTGGAGAAGACAAGGCTCCACGAGACCTTATCATGGCCTTTCAATTCTTAAAGAAGGCCTATAAGAAAGATGGGGACAAACTTTTTAGCAGGGCCTGTAGCGATAGGACACAGGGTAGGGGTTTTAAACTCAAAGAGGATAGATTGAAACTGGATATTAGGATGAATTTTACACTGAAGGTGGTGAAACACTGGCACAGGTTGCCCAGAAAGGTGGTAGATGCATCATCCCTGAAAATATTCAAGGTCAGGTTGGATGGGGCTCCGAGCAACCTGGGCTAGCTGAGGATGTCCCTGCCCACAGCAGAGGGGTTGGACTGGATGACCTTTAAAGGTCCCTTCCAACCCAAACCAGTCTGTGATCTATGACATTACAGAAGGGTAATTTTTGTGGTCACTAACAGACAATCCAAAAGAAATAAAAGGAAAATAAATATTTTGTTACACACCTGCAGGGTTCTGAACAAAACTTCCAGGATTTGGCAAATACTGCTGACCTTGGCCATAAGGCCCTGGTTGAGCAGACATGAGAGAAACCTGTGAAAGTAGATGTGTAAGTTACCATTAACTTCTAGACATTTCTCAGTAATTTTATATATATTAAACTCCTTCCAGGAGTGAACCATGTCAGTTTGGCATGGAAAGGTCCACAAATGGCCACATAACCTTTCTGCCATTTTAATTTCCCACTAGAAAAATTTCAGAACATGTGCTCATTTTGCCTAACATTTTAATTTAAAAACCCCACCAGCTTTTCTTCTACCCACTTGCGAGCCTTCAATCATTTTCCAAACACAGTACTTCCCTTTAAATTGCTCCTGCTCACCAAAACAGAGCTCATCAGCAAGAAATCTGAGGAACTGGTAAATGTCTATCAACAAACAACATTATTCATTCTTATCTAAGATCTGAAATAGCATCCACTACATGAAACACATCTTGAAAGCAGAATTTCTCAGCCAATCAGCTTCAGATAGAAAAAATTTTTAGAACACACTTGTAATAAAACTGTGCTGTTAGTTTTTTCCTACTTGCTTTCTGGATATACAAAAAAGTTAATTGTTTAAAATTTTACCCCCTTAGAGGTTAGCAGGACACATCAGCTGCTTTCCTGCAATCAGTTAACCTTTCATGTTCGATTACTATCCCCCCAAATGAAAAATGCCCTCTAAAATCTCTCATCCACTGAAATAAATGAGTTTTCTGTGATGTACAGCATCACTTTCCCCTTTCGAGGGGAGCCTTTCCAACAGGCAACAGCAAAGACAACACAACAGACAACTCCAAGCACACTAGTGCCAAGGAAATTTAAGACTGTAGTTCAACAAGGTCCGTATCTCTCTCAATCCCTCCCAGTTACAGATATCTCTCTAGAACTGGCTTGTCACCAGTGTTAACAGCTGCAAAAAGACAACAGAATTACTTCGGTCCATTCTAATTCTACACCTCTTAGAAAAATTAACCACGTATAATCACTTAAATTATCCTTGATGCTGGAAACAGAACTCCCTTTTGTGCCAGTTTAATGAAAAGACCACAGGCTTCCAATTACTAGTTCTGTTTTGAAGTTAAAAATACGAATTTCACTGTCATGTTCTCAGCTACAAAGTGACTGTAAGGATCCACTATTTTGATTTCATTCCCAAAAACAGATTCTTAAAAAACAGCAATGTGTGCCTTCCTTAAATGATCTACAAACTGCTAAAGGAGAATGACTTTTTTAGCTTGAAGTTGGCTACTGGTCTGGCAGCTATTCAGAAAAATCTCCAATTTTTGGAGGAAGAAAAACTGCAAATTCTCTACACAAAAATACTTCTGCACGCAAACCATTGACCACCACTAGTTCTTACCTGATTACTTCCCATTGGCAGATTATTGAAGTTCCCATATTGAGGACCCTGAAGATTTTTTTCATCAAAGTAATGTCCTGCTCTCAACGGGAAGTTCTGTGCTCCTGGGCCAGCTGGCCCATTGAAATTTGGTCCAGGTGAACCATCAAATAGATCAGGCCTCTGGAACTGCATCCCATGAGATGGTCCATTGTAGCCCTGGCCAGGATGTTCAACGAATGGGCCACCTTGTCCGTATGGCGACAGTTCTAGTCTTGAGGCAGGATGGTTAGCTACATTTTCAAAACGTGCACCTTGAAGGCCAAGGGGCAAGTCAAATCTAGAGGCTGGCTGGTGAGGTCCATCAAATCTTTGAGGTATGGCTGTATCAAATCGTGGCTGTGCCTGCTGGCCAGGCACCCTTTCAAATCTTGGACCAGGCTGTCCATGAATTCCATCAAATCTTTGTAAGAGAGACAGCTGACCAGGCTGACCATCAAATCCAGCTGCATGACAACCATCGAATCGCGGACCGGCCCGACCCAGAGGACCATCAAATCTAAGTCCACCAGCTCCCTGGTGTACTGGTCCATCAATCAACCTAGGACCTACACCTGGCGGTCCTTCCAATCTGAGCCCACCACCTGATGGTCCATGTGGCCCCTCAAATCTGAGCCCACCAACTGATGGTCCATGTGGCCCCATAGCCTGACCATGTGGCCCCTCAAATCTGAGGCCACCTCCAGGTTGACCATGGGGCCCCAATGGCTGTAAATGTGGCCCCTCAAACCTGAGGCCACCCCCTGGTTGACCATGAGGCCCCAAGGGCTGACCATGGGGTCCCTCAAACCTGAGACCACCCCCTGGTTGACCTCGAGGCCCCATAGATTGACCATGAGGTCCCTCAAACCTGAGACCACCTGAAGGCTGACCACGGGGACCCTCAAATCTGAGACCAACTCCAGGTCCTTCAAATCTAGGACCACCTGCAGGACCCTCAAACCGCAAAGGTCCTCCTATCTGCCCAAGTGGTCCCTCAAACCTCAGTGGACCTCCTCCACCGACCTGTCCTGGAGGTCCTTCAAACCTCAGGGCCCCTGCCAGCTGCCCTGGTGGCCCATCAAATCTTAGGGCTCCAGCTCCCCCTGCTCCTGCCAGTGGTCCATCAAACTGAGATCCACCTGCCCCCACCAAAGGCCCCTCAAATCTCAAAGCAGCCTGTCCAGGTGGCCCATCAATTCTGGAACTTGAACCAGCAGCGGGACCATCAACAAAAGGACTTCCTGGTCCATCTACCGCAACCCTTGCAGAAGCTGGTCTAGGTGAGCCATCAAAGAGAGCTCTGTCTTCCATGAGCGCACTTATCCTCGGTTTTGCTTCAATGCCTCCAAATCTTGATCCTGGACTTTCCGGAAATGGTGCTTTCTCTGGATCTTCATACCTAGCCCTTTTGAAACGTTCACTGAATGGTGATCTTGGTTCTTCTCGAACACCTGAAAAAGACACAACAAACCAGGTAACCACTCACTAAAATGTTGCCAATTATTTAACAGCTGTAAAATAAAGCAAAAGCACGTACCAGCTTGCCCAAGCAGCGGTCGTTCTTCACGATTATCAAATCTGCAGACTGCATCACCATCTACTTTCTGGAACTCTGTTGTGGTGCCTTTCCCCTGTTGTCTCAGAGCATCTCTAAATTCCTCTGATTCTCCCCAGCTGTCGTAAGGATCAAAGTTTTTAGAAGGTCTTGCTCCTTTAGTAGCATTTTGTTCCTCAAGTCTCCTTCGACTCTCAAGCGGTGAGAGGTTATCAGCAAAAGGTCTACTAGTGCCACTCACAGGAGAGTGTCTCCTTGATCTTTCTCCAAATGGTTCTTTCCTGTCAAACTGTACTCCACGCTTGGCTTTTGCTTGGTCACACTCTATTCCAGAAAGCAATGCATCGGGTAAATGATAATCCAAAATATCATCGGGATCCAACAGATCAAGCCTTGACAACGAATGCTGAACTTGTGTTCTTTTTAGTTTAGCCTTGTGTTCATAATATGTTAATTCTGCATCCGACAGAAGAGGTTTCTTTTTCAAACCACATTTTTCCTCTGTAGGGCTATCCCAGACACTACATCTGTGCTTTCCTTCCTGATACTGGAACAGCTGTCGGATCTGATGAGCGACCATGAGGAACTCATCTTGTGTTATCTCACCAGATGTTAAGCGTTCATTGGCCTGTAATAGAAAGTTAAAAGTTTAGACTTCTAAAAAGAAAAGAAAACCAAACTATACCCAGGACACTTTTATGGAGACAGATGTATTCATATTACCTTCTTAAGTAATTCTCTCTTGCTTGCAGATGTCAGTTCTTTAGGAATCTGTAAATTAGCATCCACACTTAACCGGTGCTGCTGCTTTGGTGCTCTGGGTGATAAAATTCCTTTACCAGCAGGCCAGTTTTCCCGGTGTCTTTGGTGAGGGGATTTACCCAGTGCTTGGTGTTCTTCATTCTGCTGTGAGCTGAAAGCAAGGACACATTTAAAATACAGATTACTTCTCTATTCAGGACATAACGGTTACATTCCTATTACAACTTATCATGGCAAAACACCACTTATCACCTTAGAATCTCAGAATGCACGATTTCCCTATCTCACCAGTAGAAGCAAGTTTAGCTTATCAATTTTAAACTCAGCACTCACGAAACTGACTACACTGAAGTCAGCAGTAGAATATCTACTGACTTCAAAAAGTTGTTTAAAAGATAGCAACTTACTTTTTATTTTCTTCCCAACCAGACTTCCACCTCTTGCCTGATTTGGATCCTTGCCAGTTTTCTGCATTCTCCTTCGGATCAGGAGAAGCTTTAGCAGAATGCTGGCTTGCTGTTTCTTGGGGCCTTTCTTCTTGGGCTTTTTTCACTCTCCTCGGATCTCGCACCTCTTGTTTAACATTTCTCTTATTAGAATTTCTTTCATCTCTCGCTGCTTGTGTGCCTTCTTCAGCATGAGACTGCTTAGGGCCTGTCTGACGTATCTTTCCAATTTTAGGAGTTGATGAAGTGGGAGATAAACTCCTAAGTCTTCTTTTGGGTGACCTCCTCTCCCGTCTTTTTGGAGAATGTGTAGATGGTGACCGTGCCTTAGGAGAGCGCGAACGTGACCGTTTCCTATTACTTGATCTCCCTTGTTTTCCACTCTGTTTTTCTGACTCCTCTGTAGTCGTGTCTTGTTTCTGAACAGCACCATTAATTACTTTATTTCTGCTGCCTGCTGGTCTATGTTCACATGTCTTATGTTCCTCTTTTTCTTTTTTCTCCGTATTTCTCCTCTTTTCTTTCACCTCTTCCTCTTTGCCCTCTGACTTATCTTGAAGATGTCTTTTCAGTCTTGGATCCCGCTTACTAATTTCAGACACTTTTGTGCTTTCAGATTCCTGGGTTTTGTTATCTTTAGTATTGGGTAGCTTATTTTTCAAAGGAGATGGTGATTTAGATTTTCCTTCTGGCTGGTCAAGTTCTTTCTTCTGTGATTTCTCACTTGCTTTAGATTTTTCTTGCTTTGTTGAGCTTTGTTTTTCACCCTGTGTTGTTTTGCTTGCCTTGGTATCAGACTGACTGGTCGTGCTTGTTGGAAATTCTTTCCTGTGAGATTGATCTTTAGTATGAGAAGAATGTTGAGCCATCCTATTAAGTCGAGGATCCCTATTTATTATTTTGACATCGTGAAGTGGGGGACTCGGGGATGGTTTGGTTTTTTCGGGTTGTACAGGAGTCTGATGAGGTGGTTTAACTGTCATATGAGGTGTGGGAGACATGTGTTGCTTGGAAGGTGCTGGAACTGAAGCTATAGTGGATGATCCTTGCTGAACACTAAGAGACACAGCCTGAAATAGGAAAAAACCCAGTATTATTCTGCATGACAACTCCTACTCAAGGTGCTCGTGTTCTGTCTTCAAACCAGAGACCTTAAAGGTCATCTAGTCCAACCCCCCTGCCATGGGCAGGGACATCCCCCACTAGACCAAGTTGCTCAGGACCCCATCCAACCTAGCCTCAATTGTCTCCAGGGACAGGGAACCCACCACCTGAATTCTGCCATTTAACTGAAAATGACCCATTAATTGCTAATTGCAGGCATTAAAATAATGCAGTACCATTACAAAAGATCAAATGCAACACAAAATCAGCACTACAACGTCAATACTGTAAAAGATGTAACTTAGGCACGTGTTTGCCTTACAGCACTCGTTTTTCTGTGTATTCTACATGCTCAAGGCAACTGAGCTGCCACGTATCTGATAAAAATTTCATATTTCTACACTTTGAAGATGCTTTATTTTTGTATCATCAACAAGCCAACCTAGCAAGACTCTAAATTACAAATGTAGAACAATACAGCTTTACTGCCATCTCCAGATGGTGGCATCAAACCAACCTGACCTAATGAGGAAACCGACTTCATTTTCAACAATCAGGCTTCCTTGTCTTGCAAGAGCAAATATATTTGGGAAAGTCTGGCTTCCTGTCAGCTACAAGTAGAGGTGACAGACGAGGATCACAGGCAGGCATCATTTTGGAGAGAAGTTAAAAACAAAAAACCAAGAACTTCACATTTTGAGTGTAATTCTGAAGGTTTTTAGGTAGCAAATACTATTTGGGAACCCCAGATCAACTTGCATTGCTCTAGTCCTAAAATAGCTACACTTTCCTAGCATAAGGATAAATAATGTATGCAGTTACCATACTGCTAAGTTCTTCTGAAAAGAAAGTGAGACTCAACTATAGAAGTTTCATCAGCTATCCTACTCACCAACTGTGCTTTAGTCTGTTCCAGCTCCAGCTCTAATTTTTTTTGCTGAAGTTCTAACAACTGCTTTTGCTTTGCAAGCAATTGCTGCCTTATCAGTTGCTCCTGTGTCAAATTCTTTTGTATTTCAGGAACAGCTGGAGGAGTAGAGGCACCAGAAGTGACAGCAGAGGTAGGTGCAGTAGATTCCTCTGGCTAAAAACAGAATAAAAAAAAGTTACATTCAAAATCCTGATGGAATCAACTAACTCCATCTCCTTTGACTATTATCACGATCCAGTACTGGGACTTAAGTTTGCATAGCAGTTATAAATTGCATTTTTAATGCAAAATATAACTAAATTTAAAACTTTTGCCTACTATAATTTGCCTGCAGTGACAGGTGTGTACAATTTAATATAAAGTCATCATGTTCCAAAATCTAGAATAGTTTTGAAATATAAAAAACAAACCCATCCAATATTCTGAATTCAGACATTCCTCTCACCTGTCTACAAAGGTCAAATACTTAATTCTTAGCATACTAAATTGTCAAACAGCAGCATACAAACAATGAAAATTACACATATTACCATCTGTTCATACAGAAGGCATAAAAACTTACCGATTTATTTAAAAACTTAGGATTCACATGGATGCTAGAAGTATTCACATTTGGGGGCAGAGGTTTAATTGGCCAAGCAGGATCTAATGAGTTGACTCTGACATCAAGTGCATATAGTTTCTTCAAAGGAAAAATATCATCCCATGTGGAGCGTAATTTAAATAAACTTTTCCTAGTATTTTCATCCACCTAAAACAATAAAACAATTCTATGGCTTGTTAAGTTAATATAAAACAATTTCTTAAACTTTTCTGTACAACTTATTTCCTATTTCTATCAACAGTTTGCCATTTTAACACATTCAACCTGCTACCCAGGATTTATAACAGTGCAGATCAGACAGCTATACCAACGGAATCAGTAACAGAAGCTCAAATGTGGAATTGTTGTTTCAAGGCCATTTGAAGGTTTTATTGTGTATTACCACTCTCTGAGAATTTTCTTTCAACTTTTCCATTACCAAAATTCTCATTTTACTTGCCCAATTTCTGTGGAAAAAATACAGTTACAAAAATATTGAAAGGCAACAGCCCCTGAGACAATACATGATTCAGGTGTTTGTGCTGAAATATAACAATGACAAACAAATCAGGAAACAACAAACTTTGTGAACAGAAAAGGTGTTTTGCTCAGCTGTTTAGTCACTGAAGGATTTTTTTCAATGAACACAACAAAAGGGGTATTAGTTAAAATGAAGTCAATTATATTTCAGTTCAGCCACAAAATCAGACCCCTCTGTGAGCCACAGATCAAGCGTCACGATGGGACCAGTGCTCATTTTATCTCATCACAATTCATTCGAATTATCTCTTCACAATTAGAAATTTACAGTAGAACAAAATTTAGTTCATCTCATAACTTGAGTAGTTCAAGTAAACAATAAACTAAAAACATCTGAGGACAAAATCCACACAGCTGTCCTGTCAATATCCCAATTCATTCATTAAGCATTGACTATGTAGATGGGTTTTGCTGCAGTTTTATTTTTAAGATGTTACAGCAATACACAGAATGGTCTGGAAAGTTTGGTTCTTTTGGGGAGGAGCAAGAACTTCAATAAAAATTACTCATAATTAGCTCCTGGGGGAGTGCCTCTACACAATTTTCAATGAGAGGGTAAGAAGTTCACTGCAAAAGGTGCAGAAATGACTGAGCAAAAAGCTTCTGACTTCATCATAAAGATACCTTAGTGACCATTTACTGGTAAAACAGAATTGGCGTGCTGGAATTCTACTTGCATCTTTTAACAGGACCAATTAAGCTATTAGAAGTGACTACCACTTTACACATTGAATTAATACACATTAATTAAATAGTTCTAGTTATCTTAGCAGACATTTAACCTACAAAACTGAAAATTAGTTATTATCCAGAGCTTCAGCTGCAATATTTAATGCAACTGAGTGAAAGAACATTCACAATTTAATACTGAAAAAACAAGTAGGGGTCTACCTATCCATTACTCTACACACAGGAGTTAAGTCTTCTGTGGTCACTATTACAATCTATTCCTTATTTCATCATGCATTTTACATCTGAAAACCCTCTACAAAGCATACTGGGACCTCAGATCCTGGCTGGTATGTAACAATAAATATGCAAAAGCACCATTCATCTCACTCATGTGAGATGGCACTTTCTTACAGCACACAGGAAACCACAGGAGTTACCCCTTCACTTCTGATCCAACTTAAACCCACTCAAGCCCAGGCCTTCAAAGACTGGACTTGGATTTGCCTTTCTCATTGAGGAATATGCACAATTACTTCACTGGATTTGAAGAGCAAAAATAGCAGTTTTTGATGCTGAATGAAATTAAAACACATATTTGCAATGTAATATAGCAATACATTCTAAGACCCGTTCCCCCCCAGGCTTTCTTCCCAAAGCACAGACTACCAGGAGAGAACCAGGTGTCAGTGCCACTCACTCTTCACAGTTTAATCATGAATTAAGTAAATCAGACAAATCTAAACACAGGAGAGAGCTGAGAAATCCACAAGAAACTGATTCTCAGTCTATTCTTGGCATAAAAACTATTTACTATCTTGAAGATGAACCAACAATTTGTAATTAATTGGTCTATACATTACAACAAGTCCATCCAGGTAAGCAATCAGTAACCAAAATACTGTTAGCAAAATCTTGCCTGGATAGGAAAACTACAGACGTTTATGAATCAAATTAAATTAAGTAAGACTTTGCACCTTTCACTAACATGTAACTCACATGCTTGATAGCAGCAGGAATAATCTTCCACAGTAAGGATACAGTACTGAGATTTGTAAAAAACAATCAATCTGTTCACCACCCAAGAAGACCCAAAACTGAAAGCAAGTATTTATTTTACCAGGAACAAATTTTGCTTAGAATACAGAACTTTTCTGAAAGTGTATATACCTTTTCAAATACACAAATAAATGTTGCAACTAGGTTTTTAGTAAATGCAGTAAGATATTCTCTTCCCACATTCTTGACAATGGAATCCATAAGGTACATAACCGGGAGCTTCTCTGATGCAGGAGCCTGGAGTAATAAGAAGAAACTGAGAAGTTTAGTACAACAAAAACATATTTTAAGCTTTTCAAATAAATGGATTACCAATCCCAGACATACAGACCTCTCTTTTTGGTTGCCACTATAAACACCAAGGGATTTGGCTTGGGATTTTTTGTTTATACAAAAACCTCATCAGGAAAATCGATAGTTCAGAGTATAAAGCAGTGGGTCTATCTCACAAAAAAGGCACACCTTAGGTTATTTTGTTTGCTTATTAAAGCTTTGGAAAAAGGGGGAAAAAAAAAGAAGAAGAAAAACGAAGCCCACAAGACAGTATTGCTGCTAGTGTACTGAGTGTAACCTTCCAAAACCCGCTTGGAGAAAGTAACTTTAAGTTAGCAAGAAACCACTGTTAGCACTTCAAGAAACTTCTAAAAAATAGTTTGTATTCCAAGCCTCCCGAATGCTCGGTTTTCTGGGTTTCACAGAACACAAATCAGACTTCTGGCAAACAGCCCAAATCACTGAACTTCTGTAGCCGTGGGTTGTATGTCAAGTATCACAGTCTCTTCACAAACTACAGGCAAAATAGGTCACCACTATTTCATTGTAATCCAAACAGACGAAGCAGGGAGTCCCGTTCTCTCGTGGCACGTGTAGACAGGGACAGTTCAGATCTCCAGAGCGCATACAAAAACGCAGTCAGGACAAAGTTCAAAATCCAGACAAAGCTCAATCATCCAGTCGAGCAGGTAACTGCACAGACAAGCTCAGGAATTGCAACCACAACTTTCACAGAAGAGAATCTTCAAACTCTGGACACATCTTTGCTACAAGAAGAGGCTTGTTTTTCATTGTTGGGGTTTTTGGTTTGGTTGTTTGTAAATCCATTTTCAAAACTTGTAGCAAGTTTGTGCAATAAAAGTGTGGTGACGGTGGACCACTACAGTGACTTCTAATGCACACAAAGCACCACTGGCCCAAATCAAGGTGATTTTAATGCCCACCATTGGCTTTCACAATGCAGGAGGCACAGCAAAGTTCCAAAAAGCATCAGCAAGTACACAGACTTGTTGAAGAGGACAACATGAAAGACAACACAAGCCCTGTGTTGACCACGATCCCCTTAGAAGAGCATCCACTTGTACAAGTCCCATTCACCATCCAGGAAGCTCAGGATAAAACCAGAGTAACTTCACTCACTGCTCATTTTAAACAGGACAGGCCCCTAGGTTAATTAACGACACCTTGCTTCACAGCCCTGCTGTCCAGGCAAGTGTGTGCAAGTGCTCTTGCTTTACAATTTTAGATTTAACTCCTTCCCCTTTCAGGTGGTTCACAGAAGGGCACCAAGTCACTGACACCTTTACATGGGTCAGACCCAAGGTTTCCTCACCCCAATTTAATTTACCATGACCTGAACTTAAATATTGAAGAGGGCAGAATTCCTTGTTAGTTGGGGGCTGGGGCACTGCCTTTGAGCATACTGAAAAAAGCAGGAACAGGCAGGAGGTGTTTTGTACATAAAAACACAGAAAAAAATGCAGTCAGTTAGCTAAAACTGACTGCAGCAGTTAAAGGGCTATCTTACCCCATGGTGCATACTGAGCTGTAAACAAGCTAATGTGCAACAGTGTTAGAATAAAGGCACCTCTCTAGTCTGAGAAATCAAAGACTGGGGATCTACAGCTACGTAATACTGAAACTTCTGTGAAATACTGGTTTCTTCTTTAAAGCAGTCTGCACAATGGCACATTAAGAACACTGAGTTCTGAACGCCTTCCTTTATAAAAAAATGACAGTGCACCTTCCCTGTCTCTGAGAGTCAGCTGTTGGGGAAACAGAGCTGACTCCCAGGTACCTCTGCCCAAGAGCTACTGACACAGCGTGTCACATTCCTCCACCTCACCATGGATGGAAGTAGCTTGCTATACCCCGCCAGGCTTCAAGGTGGAGGCGCCAGGGAATCATTTAGCAGCGAGTTTAACTGTCACTTTGGTTATGCATCACTGTGAAAAGCAATCACACATGGAAGCACCGAAACCTAGGAAGGAAGCCTACTTCCAACTATGGCACCGCGTTAGAACTTCGCAGCACACCCAGCTCCACACATCAGCTGCTCGGGTGTCACGTCTTAAGAACTGTGACTTAAACACAGCTGGAACATTTAAGTCTTCTCTTTGGGAAAAGTTTATTATGTCAAGACATCTAGCACACACTCCAATAAGCACAAAAGGGAACCCCAGGGTTGAATGTATTTGGTTTTCAGGTGGTCTATAGGTAACCCCTAGCTAGGAAGATGCCCACATGACACTACGCAGAAGGCAGGGAGGCGCCGCACAACCATGGAACACAGAAGAACACTAACCCTGAGCTCAGCACCATAATTAAAGACTTCACCACAGAACTCCCACTGTTCCTTCAAATAATGTAGGAAAGCTATTGTTGGAAATGTGTGGCTCTTTTTTATTAGTTTCCTAAAAGTTTAAGTTTAAAATCATATCTGGCAATCGAACCCCAAGTCACAAACTTGTGCAAAAATTTGTTTTTTAAAAAAAAAACAACCTTGTATACAAAATGGGTCTTGGAAACAAATTTTGCACTATACAATGGTAAATAAAAAGACAAATACATATTTCACACTTTTTATTTACAAATTTTATAATACCAGTCACACATTTCAGAACCATTTATTAAATTGTAAAGCAGACCACTCAAGTTTTACACTAAACAAAACTGTCTCCAGGCAACACTTTTTAAAAGTGGCTTAGTAAAGGAGATCACTTTTCCCAGAAACAACTAAAAACTTGCCTTGAATAAACCACAGTCACAAACAGTAACTAGGCAAAACTAACCATTGATACAGTATTTAAGACATCTCTTTAAAAAAAAAAAACACCACACTTCAGGGCAGGCTCTAAATCACCCAGAAATGAAAAAAAAATAAAAATTTGACAGCATTGATATTAATCACAAATCATTTTATACATATCCACTGCCCTTTAGGAGATATAATGGTGAGATCTATTAGATTATGAGGTCACCTCCCCAAGGAATGGCAAAACTCAGCCACTGGCAGCATTTAAAACTAGACTGGAAGAGGTCTGTGGAGCACTAAAAAGTCATCCTGCATTGATAGAAAGACAGATTAAATAACTTAAGAGATCCTTCCCTCCCCATCATTAGATAGCATAATTCTCACCATTATAAACCACAATTTAAAGCCAAAGGAAAAAAGCCTTTGAACACCTGAGATCAGAGGGAGCAAGGGAAAGCACGCGGGAGGGGTGACTGGCACAAAGAGGGGAGGGGACTGAAAGAAGAACCCTTTCCCTACAAAAGGCTGGTGTTAAAAAGGTGCTCTAAACCCCATCCATGTGCTGCGGCTGACGGATGTCAGCAGCTGCCTGGGCTGGGCTCGGAGGGAGCCTCCTCTTTCCCTTCTCTTTCCATCATGTGCCTCTCCGGCGCCATGTTAGGATCCTACAGGCTGCTGCACTTTCCACAGCCGGGAAGAATTTCTTCTTCCCCATCCTCTGCCAATAAACTCCTCTAGACAAGATAAAACAAACACACGCACCACACTGGCATTGCTGGGGGCACAGACCACCTGGGATCCAAGTGGATTATCCCAAGCCCACAGAATTCCCTCTGATCAGGCAGAGCAAGGCAGCCCCCCTGGCCACCACACGCACTTCTCTCCCTGGAGATGATCACCTTTCACCCAGACCTCCCTGCCAGGTGAGGGTGCCCCCCTCCACCCCCCGAACTGGCATCTCACGGGGACCGCACTGGGAACAGCCTTATCCTGACTGGAACTCCAAAGTCGCTGTGTGAGCCCTTCGGGGTGGACACTCCGTGTGCTACAGACTGAACCTTGTTTTCACTCCCCCACGCTACTCCCCAGAGACACCCAACCGCCCCCCGGCGCCTCAGCCGGGCTCCCTGAGGAACGCAGCGTTCACCCCCTGCCGGCATCGCTAAGTGCGAGGGCTCAGCCCCCGGTCCGGGAGGGGGAAGCCCGAGGTGCCGTGCCCAGTCACCGCCGGGCCGCCATGTTGTGGCTGTGCTCCCCGGGCTGCGCTCCCCGCCGCGCGGCCCTCCCGGCCTCCGAGGGGCGAGTCCCGCCCCCTCCCGCTGCTACCGAGCGGCTGCCGTGGTGCTGCTCCCCTCCCCCGAGTCCCCTGCTCCCTACGGGGTGCAGGGTGGACGCCGCAGCCTCAAGCTTCGCCATCAAAGCGGGAGCCCCCGGCGCCTCGCCCCGTGCTCCTGCTCCTCTCTGCTCCCCGCTGCCCTCCGCCTGCCTCCCCGCAGCTCCCGGCCCTCTCCCCACGGCTCCGCCCGGGGCACTCCCCCCCCCC
>VZRW01003660.1:54697-72974 GCA_013398125.1 Aegotheles bennettii | reverse complement strand
GAGCGGCAGGTGCCTGAGAGTGACCTCCGGGCAGAGCGAGCGGGGGCATCGCTACACTCGAGGCTTGGCTCTGCTCCTGCCGAACGCGGAGCGTCCTCAGGGTGGGCTTGAGAGCGCTCACGGCGCGGCAGGAGAAACTGCTGCCGGTCAGGGAACTGCTCGCTAAAACAGCAGTAAAATAACAATAAAAACGCATAGCACACCCACAGGATATCAAATTTTGTTAGGAAGAACTGGAAAAAAACCCGTAGCCGACTGTGAAGCGTGTTGCCGACCACCTGGATAGAGCAGAGCATTCCTCTGTTGGATGCACACCTCTCTCCCCAAGTTGCAGAGCATGTAGGATGCCTCTGTTCCGAAAGCGGGAGAGTCTTTCCTACTTCTAATGTTATTGTTATACAGTTTCGTGTCTCGGGATTTGAGTGTGACAGGAGTGGCAATATAGGAACTGAAGGGTAGCTCTAAATGTTGCTTCTGGCAGAAATTGTTTTACCTGCTGCTGCTGGCAGGAGCGCTGAAAATGGCTATGGTGGGAAGCACTGATCAGAGGAAACAAACTGCCTTCAGTCGTGGAGTACAATCAAATATACAGTTCACAGATTTTCACACTTCTGTTTTACGATCCATTTTCAGTGCTCGTTGTATCTATATGGGTAACAGTAGGGTGAGGTAATAAAACATCTAGAAAATAGGAAAATACAGTAGTACAGCCACAAATACCCTGAGCAATCAGGCTATGGCAGGGACCTTCCAAGTTTAGTACTATTCCTTCACCTCTTCTGCACTGATGTGATGACTAATTTCAGTTTGTAACTGTATAACATGCAGGCATATCAATGCTGTATTAGATTTTGCCCTTACTTATGTCTTGGAAGACATCAGATTTTCCCAGTAGCACAACCCTTGTATGTGACTCTCATTAGTGCATGCTGGTGCCTGCTGCCTTACCGCAAGGCCCAACAAGACACATGAATGCAGTTGGAAAAAACCTATTCACGTGTGTTACAGAATAACCAAGACAGACTATATGCATCAAAGGTAAAGAAATTTTGTTAAGTAATGCAAGTTAGGTTAGGTTTCTAAACTAGATTTGATATTCCTGGGGTTAAATTAGTAATACTTACATAGGGTTTTAAGAAGCAGATGAAAAATGGGGAAAATAGTTACCAAAGCAGTTTAGCCCAAAGAGGAATCTGTCAAGGATGAAGTGTTTTTTTGATGTTGACATAACCAGATCCAGCAAGTTCAGATACTGAAGTATTGGCTGCATAGAGTTCTGATGAATTACCAGACTTCTGAATAGCTTCTCTTTCTGCACCTTCTTTCAAAACGTCCAATAAAGTGAGCGACCTCTTAGCCTCAGTACTGGCATTGTACCATAGAAGCCAAGTGTAACTCAACAAAACACATGTGAACTGAAAATTTACTGAGTTAATAATACAGGTTCTTCAAAATGCACACCCCACCTGAGTAATAAAATGCTAGCAAAAGAGTCTGCTTTTATTAGTGACTTTCTCTAAATCCAGGAATTGGATGAAAGAAAATGAGTAAAATAAAGTTGCATGTGCAAACACTTAAATGTGTGAGTTTAAAATGGCAGTTACTAACGTTTGGAATCCTGGCTGTGAAGAATTTTTCAGGATCTTGTGCAGTTAACTGAGAAAAAAAAACCTCTTAAGTTTTTTTAAGGTGGTATTTTCAGAATGTACATCCTGGAAACATGTTTGCAATAATTGCTGTTGGGTTTTCACTAATAATTATAATAATTATAACTTAGCTTGGCTTTACCTACTGATACATTTGGTCTTCTATTTTATATTCACAAACATATCAGCATGGACCCTAAATTGTGAAGTAATGCTTTGTTTGGGTTTCTTGATTGTTTGGGGAGAAAGAGGTGGAAGGAGAATAAGTTTTTTAATCTGATTTGGTAAACAGTTAGCACTTCCACTTAATTCTTAGTGAGGGATTTTCAGAGAATTAATATCCTCCAGTCTTATAAATTATTTTTGTTACTATGATGGGATTAATATTTTTATTTGTTTTCCTCAAACAGAAAGAAAGATTTATTTTTGTATTTATATATAAATAGTTCCAAGACTGTTAGGTTGTCATTCTTCACCCAGTAAATCAATGTGTGGTGTCTTGCAGTATCTGTAGCAAGGCAGACACAGACTATGCTGTTGACAGGGAAGTGAACTTTATTCATTCATTTTAATGGGGTGGTGAGCTCGAAAAGAAATTACAACCATGCCAAGGGCTAGTTTTTACTGCTAAGAAAAAACCTGTAGGTAGACAAGTCCATGGAGCTGCATAGGAAGAATGCACCACTGCAGTCTGAAACAGAGCCTCAGTTAATGGTGTAGGGTGAGTGCTTGCATATTCATCTAAGTTGTCATTAGTTGTCCATGACATCCAGTTGGGTTATTATGCAAGATTTCAGCCTGCATTGTAAGTTTGGTGTTTAGTTGCCAGAACACAAGGAATTGGGCGATTACTCTTACACCTAAAAATATAGATAATAGCATCTGGGTTGTGAACTTCTTTATGCAAAACATACATGAGCTTTCAAGATAAAGGTCACATCAGGTAACAGTTTGCTGGTATCCCGTGCTAAGCATGCACGCGTGTATGTTTTGACATACATGTAAACCAGAAAGAATTTTTGTAGCCTGTTTTCAAACTGTACCTACCATTATGTGTCACGAGAGGATTACTTTCTGAAGTAGCTTTAGAACCTGCAGAGTTTATAATGCATCATATCTATTGGTGAACTGTAAAAGGAAGTTGTTGCTTTTTCAGTCGCCAGGTATCAGTGCATCTTGTCAGGTTATGCAAGGGTGGTCTTTTATGCTTCTTTCTAAAAGGCACCTACATTCATTTTGTTCTTCTTACAGAAAAAAATGGAGGTATGAAATAGTGTCAAATGTCAGTTCTGAAATTTGTATAGCCTTTATTGTCACAATGATTACTCGTGATGTAAATCGTGTAGCTTAAAGTAGATAATAAAGCTGTTTGATTCTGGTATTAAAATCTCAGACAGATTACTAATGACCTTGAGTTATTCATCAGTTCAAAGAAGTTGGTTTATTTTTATTCACATATTTATTTTTATGTAAGTGCAATCCATCACAGATAAGCACTCTTTCTGAATACAGCACTCAGGATTTTCCTGTAGCAATAAGGAGACCAAGGACTATGTGTCTGTAGAGGCTGAACTTGTGTCTGAATGACACTGATGCCTTACTTCTAGAGGGTATCTCTTACTTTGAGGACTGAAGGTACTGTGAAGAAGGCTGTGCTGCTGCTAGTGTTGTACTCATGCTAGAGGGTTCTGCTGTTCATTTGTCCAGGTACTATTTTTTGTGAGCATTTACATAATTATGGAAAAATGAGAAAATTAAATAAAAACCACTGCAGTAAAAGTGTGTCATTCCCTTTTCAGTGTGTAGATAAAGTCATGAGCAAAATCATATTTTAGTTTCAAGCTAATGAGAAATTTTCAAAAATATTTTTACCTTCAGTATTGGATCAGATCTACCTTGGGTTTGATCCAGAGTAACCCTTCTTATCCTCCTATTGATGTAACAGTTAATTTTTGGCCAGACAACACTTCTTTTGGCAAGTCAAATAGTTCACAAATGAGAGAAGGAAAAAACATGCAGGAAATTCAGTTTTTTTCTTCTGGAAATCTTGGAGTTTCCAGATAGATATTTTTAGATTTAATTACTTACGTCTGAACTCTGCTTGAGGGTTTGTTTAGGGTATCTGATGTTAGACTTTTCACATGAGAATTTTTGAAAAGTCTAAAAGTTCAGTAAATTGTTGGTCAGACACAGAGTAACTTAATATCCAATTTGTTGGCTATTTTTTTTTATAATGAAAAGCCTAACATCCTTGAAATCTCATTTAACTGATTAATGATATTTAGAAACTGATGCAAATGTGCAATATGAGAAGCATTTTATTCGCATATTGCATGGGAGGATATATTCTTATTCCAGCTGTGAGTGCAAGATGGAATGTTTGTTTCCATTAGGATCTCTGGATTTCTCTGACTTGACATTGACACAAAGAGGAGGCTGGCCTTTTGTTTGTTAACATGCTGAACTCTGTGACAGAGAGAGAATTAGAAATAGTATGGAAATAGACAAGTAGGGAAATAAATTATTTGTCCAAAATCTATCCTTGTCTTCCAGGAACCATGTTATCATGCAGGACAGGTCAAAAAAACCCACCTGTTGTGAACAGTACATCTTCAGAAGCTGGTTTTGAACTTGTAAATGATATGCTAATCTTTATGATAGTGTGTTGGACCTGAGAATTGCCACTGATAAGAAGATTCTCTTACATGATAAAAACATGAAGTTGTTTGCAGGATTTCTTTCTGGTCTGTGCAAATTAACTTCCTCAACTTTAAGAGAAAATGAATTCCCAGACCTTTCTCTTAGATTGCTTTCTAATTTTTGAGTGTCTCTTCCGTATCACTTTTGGTTCTTTGAACTTCTATCAAAGTTGTGTCTATTGTGTAAAATTCAGGATTTTTCTAGTAATGTTTGTTTTTTCTTACCTGGAATAGGTTTGTACGACCTGTTAAAAACCTAAAGACCTACATGGTTTTTTATTATTTTTAGGACTGTTAAAATACATTTGTAAACACTTCTTTCAATTTCTGTACTTATTCCTCAATGTAATGATTACTCTCTCTTCTGTTGTAATGATGCCAGAGTATTTCCAGACCATACAAAAGCCTGTAAAATTTAAGTTAAATGATCTTCAGCTGGTTCATTTCTCTTGTAATCCCCTTAGGCAGCCTTCCAGCCTACCACTTATTCCATTAATCCTTATATTAGTTCCAAGGATGCTTAGGATGCTTTCATTATCAATATTGCAAAACCTTTATTTTTTTTTTTTGGTGTGTGTAGGTAGGCTATTGATCATTCCCATGTCTAAGAACAAGTTTGTTCAAAATAGGTGGACGTTAAAGGGAAGTCACTTCAATTAATCCAGTATCAATTTGTAACGTAAGTACTAATTTTAATGTGTTATAGAACTTAGCTTAGAGACCAGTCTTGGCTTTAAATCAACTGCATGTTTTATATGGATATCTGAAGCTTGCTAATCCAGTGGATTAATAAACAACAACCCAGAACCATTCCAACAAAATCCAAAATAAGAACCCTCTAAAGTTGTTCCTAATCAATAGAAAAATTTTGCTGATTTAATTATCTCACCCACAACGTAACACTCCTGTATGTTAGCATTTCTATCACTATTGTCTTGGATCTCTGAAAAAAAAACCCAAAACATAAAGGTGCCAAATTCCTTGATAATGGTGATGATGTAATAATAAAAGTTTTATTAATGGTAATCAATGAATGTATTTTATAATGCTTTAGATACTTTTATAGATAATTAAACAAACCCCACCCAAACAATGTTTTCCCCAATTGATGATACTGTACAAATAGTTTTCTGCTCTTTAAATTATTGTTTTACAGTATGTCATAGTATGCCTCAACCTTTGAGCCAGCAGGTACTCATACTGTGTTACATGACTCTATCCACATTCTAAACACATAAAGCCTCAATAATTATTATGTGTATTTAAAGAAAGAAGGGGTATTTTGATTTTTCTGCTAAGGCTAGATTTTAAAATGCTGTAACATTCTTAACTGACATTTCTTTTGATGGTCCAGTAGGGTCAGGTTTTTTAAATTAAAAAAAAAAAATTTATGAAGAAATTATATCTAGATTGAAAATAAAATTCCCTTTCTGTGGAGTAATTTAAGGATTTACAGTGTATTTTGTCTCTAAATATAAAAAAGTTAAATTCACATTTAACAATAATTCTGAAATCTTGATTCAAAACACTAGAAACTTTTTATTATTAAAAATTTATAATGATATAACACAAGGTAAACTGTATGAACATCAAACACAGACTTGAAACAAGGTGAATCAAAATTAAAAACTTCAGATTTAGATTTTTACTGTTCTCTGAAGATTTGTAAGGAATAGGATATTATAACATCTGTTTTCAGATGATCCCAAAGTTTCCAAGCTTTTACCTGTAACTCCCCCCGCCCTGCCCCTACACTTCTCTGGCAAACCCCACATCTTGTTCATCAAATTCTGTGTTACTGTGATTTACCTCTGTGAAAAGAAAGACAAACTGAAATTTTGAGGAAAGATTAAATTCTCACTTTCCTTGCATTACCCACCAGAAAAGGCAATGCTTCATTCACTTGGTCACCAGCTTCATGATCCTTAACATTTCCTTAACCACGGTGTTAATGTTACTTGAAATACTCTTCTGGCAAGCATGGGGCTTGGGGGGGGCTGGTGCCCACACACACTCTGCAGGATGCTGCTGTAGGGGGAACATGTGTGACCAGGGCTGGCCTCTATCCGTGGATCTCTTCCTTGCGCCAGCTGGTACAAATCACTGCCAGCATAAGAAGCATGGAAAAGGTCTTTCTTCTTCTCTTCTTTCATCTGCTTTCCTTTTTTTTTCCCCCTTCCACTGTCCCTCATGTTGTATGTGTTCGTACTTTAAGATTCTACTAAAATTCTCTAGGAAGAAACAAGAATTTAAAGTTATAGTACTCTTTAACAGAAATTCTTGGTTCGTGTTTAGGTAGATTTGTAAAGAGCTGAGGGGTTTTTTTTGTCTTAAGAGAGGTGGTTTTATTTGTTCTAGGTTGACTGCATTCCAGACAGTCTTTGAAGGTGTTATAGTCTGACAGGTTCTTCAAAAAGAGTAAAATCTGGGATTAATGAGAACTAGGTGCACAGCAGCTCCTCATAGGTCAGTGCAGCTCTGTTGGATACCGTAGGCAGTACTTACGTGAGAAGCACTAACATAGCCATCCAGAGTGTACATTTCAACATACAGATACGTTAACTGCATTTGTAATACAGCATTCCTTCATGCCAGTAGGTTTTTAAAATTATACAGGTTTTCGTTTAGAATAAAACCAGTACTGTGTCACTTCTCTGCAAAGAGAAGGGTGGGCAGCAGGTACCATCTGTAACAAACGACTGTGAAGGTACACACACAGAATGAGGACATAGTAGAAGATATATTTACTGGGAGCTCTTCCGTCTCAATCCATTTAATGGCTTCTGCACCTAGAACAAAAGGGGAAAAGTCACATATAGCAAACAGTATCATTGATGCATGTAATGAGTGATTTGTCTTGGCTAGGGACCCTTGGTTAGAGTGCACTTGCTGCTGTAATTTGTATTCTCTGGCTGCTGATTGCTTCTTAGCTTAAAATAAAGGAATAAAAGAATGAATTAGAAAGCATTCCATAAAATAATGTACTAGCATTTTAATCATGGCAAAAGTGATTATCTCTGAAGTTTCCCAGGCCAGTTTTCCCAGTGGGTTTTAGCTGCTGGTTTAAAATCAAATTCTATAGGGAAAAAAAATCTGCTAAAATTTAAAATTAAATTGTTCAAACAGATTTTGGCCATATTAAAAATATTAAAGGAAACCTAGCCATTTTTTCTGTAGTGCCTGCATTCTTTCTGGCTGAAAATTGATTGCATGAAAAGCGTTTGGATGAGTAACTCATATTTCAAAATGTGGTTTAAATCCAGCACTTTCTGCTAAACAGAGTGGGACCATCCAAAATTGCATAGTCCTTCATACTCTGTTGTGTCTGGCTGCTGAAGATCTTTGAAGGGGAAACTAAGAAAAATGTAAAACCTTTGTCTCTGTTAAATTGCTTTTGTTTGTATTGCTGGAGTTGCTAAATGCTTACATGCCAGAATGATACAGCAGGAACACCCACTCCAAGGGTTATATTAGATTTAGTCATTCAATTTAGTGGACTTTATTTCTGAGAGCTAACATTTAATTTAGGTAAATATGAATACTGTTAGTATTTAGGAATGAAGAAACATGATGAGAGGTGTGGCACACAATAGCTTCTCAGCCAAACTTGAGCTCAGACTGCCTTGAGAGGTGATGGAAACCCAAACTCTGTTCCTGCTGCAGCAACAGTAGGAATGTTTAGCCTATGATTTTGGCATATGATAAAAGACATCATTAAATTTCAGATTTACAGACCAAAAATTTCAGCAAGAATTAGCTTTAATTTTTCTTTAAGAAATAGAAACATCTTTTCCTAAGGGTAAGAATTTCCTTTTTTAAAATGGTGTATATTGGAAGTGATAAAGATGTGTTGTATTCAGAGGAAGAGGAGTGATTGTGTACACTGCACAAAGAAAAAAGGTCTACTAGACAGAGGTATTGTATAAAAACTGCTTGTGAAGAAATCTGGGATTGTAAAAGTCAACCAGGAAGTCACATGATATTCCATGTCTTATTAATGGTTCCTCTTGATGCAGATAAATATAATCACAGAATCAGTAATATTGGAAGGGACCACAATGGGTCATTTAGTCCAACCTCCCTGCCCAAGCAGGGTCATCCTAGAGCACACGGCACAGGATTGCATCCAGACAGTTTTTGGATATCTCCAGTGAGGGAGACTCCACAACCCCTCTGGGCAACCTGTCCCAGTGTGCAGGCACTCACAAAGTAAAGAAGTTCTTCCTCATGTTCAGGTGGAACTTCTGTGCATCAGTTTCTGCTCAGTGCCTCTTGTTCTATTGGTTGGCACCACCAAAAAGAGCCTGGCTCCATCCTCTTGACACCCACCCTTTAGGTATTTATACACATTAATGAGGTCCCCTCTCAGTCGCCTCTTCCTGAGGCTGAACAGGCCCAGCTCCCTCAGCCTTTCCTCACAGGAGAGTTTCTCCAGACCCCTGATCAACTTGGTGGCTCTCCATTGGACCTGCTCCAGGAGCTCCATGTCTCTCTTGTACTGTGGAGCCCAGAACTACACTCAGGACTCCAAATGTGGCCTCACCAGGGCTGAGTAGAGGGGCAGGATCACCTCCCTTGCCCTGCTGGCGATGCTCTTCCTAATACACCCCAGGATTCCATTGGCCTTCTTGGCCACAAGGGCACACTGCTGGCTCATGACAGTTTGTCGTCCCCCAGGACCACCCAGGTCCCTCTCTGCAGTGCTGCTTTCCAGCAGGTTGGCCCCCAGCCTGTACTGGTGCATGGGGGTGTTCCTCCCCAGGGGCAGGACCCTGTACTTACCCTTCTTGAACTTCAAATGATTTTTTCTCTGCCCATCTCTCCAACCTATTGAGGTTGTGCACCAGGGTTGTCCTGTCTAGGTTGCATAAGAGCTCTAATGATCATGAACTCCCATTCTCTGGCTCTTTTTATCACTTCAGTTGTCCTTTCCTTTCTTTTCTTTCCCATTTTTACCTTTCTTAACCTGATTCTTCTGCTAGATCACTTCTGTCCATCAGTGCCCACAGTTTCCTTTTTTCCCCCTTTGTTTTCATGGTTCCATTCCTCATTTTGCTGCATTTGATATGGGGTGTTTGTCTTCCTTGTCCTTCTACTCTCTCTGAGCTCTCAGTGAGGTGAGAGAATGCAGATGAAAGCTTTCTGTAGTTGTTGACTTGGAAGTGTGCTTAGTTGCTGTGTGGTAACAGTATCAGCACAGTCAAACTGGTACATAGAGTCTGCTAAGGGTGAAATGCACCAAGCACAGATAAGCTTTGGCAGTGCCAAAATTTCAAATTGCTACAGTCAACATGCTCAGCTTGGGTAAGTGTGAATTTATAGAAGAGGACATCAGTGAATGTCTATCGAGATGCTTTACATCACAAAAATGCTGGTGTTCTTCAAGTAAAGATGCAAAATGTGTTTTCTCTTGTTTCGCTCTTGGAAATGTTACAACAGTTTTGTTTGAACTTTTTTGCAGGAGTCCGCTTCAAACATAAGGTTTGGCATAGGATATTTTAGTTTGTAAAATGTTGAAAAGACAAAAAAAAAAAGTAAGATGAGAGAGTTAAGTGACAGGTGCTATAACCATAGTTAGAAGAGAGGTCACACTTGTAGCTAGCTTCCCATTTTCTTCCTTTCTCATGGCACACCTGTTGTTGCCACAGTACATCAAAAGTTCCAGCTAAATGCTTAACTAGCCTATTCACTTTACTAATGTTAATTTTCCTTACTAATTTTGTAACAAGTAGTTTTGATTTAAAGTAATGTCCTGAAGCCTTGGCATTAGTAGGTTTCCATCATATTAGAGAAAATTAGGAAATTATTTTTAATAGCTAAAGTCTGATAGATGTATTTTATACTTGAGAGATATGCCTCAAGAAATAAAAACTGATAGAAATTGGTGCCACAGATGGATATTTTAAAAACAGAAAAGAAAATCGGTAATAGAATAGGCTTGATTACATGTTGGCATTTAGAACTGCACATAGGTAATGGTAAAATTTACTGACAACAGGAAGTCTTCTTCCTGATTTGCATTTCTACCTCCATTCTTGGTTCGGGTGGATCATGGTACTGACATTGTAAAGGTTAATGAACAAATTACCATATCGCTCAACTGATTGTTCGGGCTTTAACCTGGAGGGCTGTATGTTTTATGGTCTAGTTTGTCTTGTGTGGAACCTAATTTGTTTAATTTTTTGTCTTTGTTGTATGAAATTCTGAATTGCTTGAATGTTGAGTCCAAAATAATTTATGAACTGATTTTCTGTCCTACCTTCCTCCAAACACTTGTTTTACTCTGCTGCAATTTAAGCGTAATTGTACCTGACTTGCATTACTTTAAGGGAGAAAAGAGTGTGGATTGAGGTCTTTGGTTGCTTCCTTTCCATCTAATAAATATGTCAGACAGTGATCCTAATACAGAGCATTGTTTCATCTTGCTATGTATTTTTTGTCAGCAATATCTAGCTGTTTGTTCCTATTTCATTTTGCCTCCTGGTCAGTTCGTAATGCAGAACTGTACTTTTACCTCCCTCAACAGGATTACCAAATTGATCTTTTCACCTAATTGGCCTTTGCAAAAATTAAAGTGACTGAAAAGTCCCAAGAAGTTTGTTAACCCTGCCTCTCTGCCTTTTGATTCCAATACCTTCTTTTACAAATAGTAGTTAGGAAAATAACTGTGTGTTGTTATTACTGCTCAAGAACTGAAGATTCTTTGGTATCTGCACTTTTTTGTATTTTTGATTTAAACCCCGCTTTTGCAGTTTGAGGGGATCCCCTCCTTGTGGGCAGAGTGCACCCTCAGCGAGTTTGCTGATGACATTAAACTGAGTGACTGATGTGCCAGAGAGTTGTGCTGCCATTCAGAGGAACCTTGACAAGGTGGAGAAATGGGCTGACAGGAACCTCATGAAGTTCAACAAAGGGAAGTTTCAAGTCCTCCAACTGGGAGGAACAACACCAGGTACCAGTATATGCTAGAGACCACCCAGCTGGAAAGCTTGGCAGAAAAGTACCTGGGTAAGGACACCAAGGCAAATGGTGTCCTGTGCTGCATTAGGCAAAGTATTGCCAGCAGGTCTAGGGAGGTCATCCTTCCCCTCTACTCTGCACTGATGAGGCCACACCTGGAGTACTGTGTCCAGTTTTGGGCTTCTCAGTACAGGAGAGACTGGGACGAACTGGAGAGAGTCCAGCAAAGGGCCATAAAGGTGATGAAGGAACTGGTGCGTCTTTCCTATGAGGAAAGGCTGAGCGAGCTGGGATTATTTAGCCCAGAAAAGAGAAGAGAAGGCTTGGGGGGGATCTTATCAGTCTATGTAAATACCTGAAAGGAGGATGCGGAGAAGACAGAGCCAGGCTTTTTTCAGTGATGCCCAGTGACAGGAGCAGAGGCAACGGGCACAAACTGAAACACAGGAGGTGCCATCTAAACATCAGGAAACACATTTTTTGTGTTTTGAGAAACACTACACTAGTGTTTCTCAACCCCACTATGGTGGTTTTGGGTTTTGAGAACACTACACTGTGAAAGTGACTGAGCATTGGCACAGGTTGTCCAGGGAAGCTTTGGAGTCTCCCACATTGGAGATATTCAGAAGCTGTCTAGGCACGGTCCTGGGCATCCTGTTCTAGGTGGCCTTGTTTGAGCAGGGAGGATTGGACAAGATTACCTCCAGAGGTCCCTTCCAGCCTCAATCATTCTGTGAATCAGCAAAACACGTCACTAAGCAATCTGAATTCTAGCTATAAATCTTTCTGTTTCTCTCAGACTTGCCTCTTCCTAGTTCCAACAATATCTGAAGTGAATTCTAACCTTTCCATTGCATTTAATTAAAGGTCTTGGACAGGGAAAGAACATCTAATGGAGGGAGAAAGTAAGTTGATTAGAAATTGAGAGTGGGTTAAATCTTTTTGTTTGATTTGTAACTCTGTAATGATTTAAAAAAAATTAATAGTGTGTATTTTTTCATCCATTTTGTTCTCTTCAGCCTTGCGTATGGACTGGCATAGGTGGATGTGTGCCATTTTGAATTGATAAATAATGTCAGCATCAAAATCTGCACTGGTAAAAAAGAAGCTGTGAATAATCAGTGTTCTCTGAGATATTTCTGCACTATGACACATCCTGTAGGATCATTTCAAGAGGAATCAGTTAGAACATAATTGTACTAGGTACTGTTGAAGTGTACAGATTCAAGAGAAACAAGCTTGTGTGTCAATGAAAGGCACTGTGACTTTCTTAAAGGGAGGTGTAGGAAAGGGCAGCCGGACTATTTGGGTGTCGGAGCAGGAAACCAAGACCAAAGTTAGAGAGATAATAATCACCTAATGAATATACATGCTATAGATTCATTGTATTGCTGTAAGGCAATGCCCCAGAGACACACAATGGCTTCTAGATTAACTGTGACTGAAGAAGGTGTCACAAGGCACAGCATAGAGAATGAGAAAGTTTATAACAACCAGTATGCTGTAATGATGCCAATCCAAGGTTGGTAGTGGAAATCAAATGCACCTACCAGTAGGTTTTAATAAACCCAAACTTCCAAATATTGTGAGGTAGAGTCAGAAGTAGAGCCTGAAGTAGAGTTCTTTTTATTTTTGTCTTGCAAAATGTGGTAGATGGTTTCAAACTTTTCCATCTGGCCAGAGAGAAGAAAACAAGGTTCTTAGATAATAACCCACTACAGCTGCTGGGTTTTGAGAAAATCACTAAATAATGACTTGGGACTTGGTTGCTTTACTATAGATCCTGTCAGTTTCTTTGGTTTTTCTCCTTAGCTATATCAGTATTATTTCCCTGATACTGAAATAAAAGCAAAATGTGGCCTTTTGAGAAAAAAGTTATTTTGAGAACCCTGTTGAGGTGTCTGGTCTATGTGTCTTTACCTGTACACGTGCCTCAGAACAGGAGTTGACAATGTGGTCTGTTAGCAGATGATTCACATTCGTGTTCTGTACAGCCTCCTAATCAGCTCCCAGGGACTTCAGTAACTACATAAGTCAGTGTCGGTAGAATCAGATTATTTAATGCAAGGAACTCACCTTATGAAGTTGGAAGGTCCCATTAATTAACCTGAAATTCCAGAAGTAGAAATGAATGAAAAAAATCCTCAAGTAGCAAAAATTTTTTGCAGCAGCAGAATAACATACTAAATGTCCATTTTCAGCCAAGGATGTCCTGAAGTGCAGTCAGTTATGTAAATAAGGATACACTGTAATTCATAGAATCACAGAATGGTTTGGGTTGGAAGAGATCTTAAAGATCATCCAGTCCCAACCCCCCTGCCATGGGCAGGGACACCTCCCACCAGACCAGGCTGCTAAAAACCCCATCCAACCTGGCTTTGAACACTGCCAGGGAGGGGGCAGCCACAGCTTCTCTGGGCAACCTGGGCCAGTGTCTCACCACCCTCACAATCAAGAATTTGTTCTTAATACACAATCTAAACCTACCCTCTTTCAGCTTGAAACTGTTATCCCTCATCCTATCACTCCATGCCCTTGTAAAAAGTCCCTATCCAGCTTTTGTGTAGGCCCACTCTAAGGTCTCCCCAGACCTTCTCTTCTCCAGGCTGAACAACTCCAGTTCTCTCAACCTGTCGATACAGGACAGGTGCTCCAGCCCTCTGATCATCTTTGTGGCTCTCCTCTGGACACACTTTAACAGCTCCATGTCCTTCTTATGTTGGAGTCTCCAGAACTGGACACAGTACTCCAGATGGGGTCTCAGGAGAGCAGAGTCACCTCCCTTGACCTGCTGGTCATGCATCTTTTGATGCAGCCCAGGATACTGTTGGCTTTCTGGGCTGCAAGTGCACATTGCCAGCTGTTGAGCTTCTTATCAACTCATAAGCTGGCATGTTGAACTTCTCATCAACCAACACCCCCAGGTACTTCTACTCTGCGCTGTTCTCAAACCATTCCCCACCCAGCCTGTGTTTGTGCATGGGATTGCCCCGATCCATGTGCAGGACCTTGCACTTGGCCTTGTTGAACTTCAGGTGGTTTGCAGAGGCCTGCCTCTCCAGCCTGTCAGGGTCCCTCTGGATGACATCCCTTCCTTCCAACGCATCGACCACATCACTCAGCTGGGTGTCATCAGCCAACTTGCTGAGGGTGCACTCACTGTCCATGTCGCTGAAAAAATTCAAAGATGTAGTTTGGCTTATATAAAAGTCATAAAGGGAACAGGCATAACTGGAGTTGCTGCCTCACAGAACTCTGGTCTAAGTACCAGACATTTACTAGACTGTGCTGATAGTATGGGGTGTGAATGTTATCAATACCAAAGTGTACCAAGGCAATATCAAACACTGGGAATGGAAGAGAAAGACAATGGAGCAGAATTGTCTGTTTGGGTCCAAATTCAGTGAATACATTGTCCATACGACCGGATTATTTGGGCTGCCAGGTGCTAGCTCATGTTGACTTCAGAGTTATTTAGCACCCACAGAAAAATTACTTTGAACGTTTGAGTTTTGGGGCCTTTACTACATGGAATGTATGTTAAAAGGTAAAAGGTTTTTGATCTGGTTTAAAGTAAGAGAAAATTATGAAAAGAAATTAATGTCTTCATGTCAAATGCTTTATGAAATTCTTGTTGGTGAGCTTCATGTAGGTAGTATTCTTTAAGCAGAGGTAAACATATTTATGCAGCTGTAAGGAACAAAAGTATGATTTTCATTGCTATGAGGTGTTACAATTTATGACTAAAGCTCCTAAAATAGCAGTGTGCTATCCTTTTTTCAGATAATAAGATGGAACAGTACATTTTTTATAAGAGACAAGAGAAGAAAACAGGAAGAAGGAAGAGACGGTTAAAAATCAAGTTCTTCTGACTCTCTCTTACATAAATATTTACAATATTTACAATATTTTTGGGTTTAGTTTGGGGGAAAAAGTAATTTGTTCAATAGCATGTCATCTCTATGTGTAAGCATACATATTTGTAGACACCAAGCAGGTTCCAATGCTTTTAAAAAGTACATTATTTTGAAAAATATAAAAAATAAATTAATTCCTGTGTAGAGGAGGGAAGAAAATGCTATCAGCTTGAGTCCATTGATTCCATTTTTATTGCTCAAAACAGCTACAGTTCATAAAATTCAGTTTTACAGGCTATTAGTCCATAATGTGGGTTATGTCCTTTGGAGACTTATGTTAAAGATAAATGCAGTAGTTCAGAACGATCTATAGTGTAGTTCTGTGAAGAGGGTTCAAGAATTATTTAAGTACTTGTTACTGTGGTTCAAAATAAATGGGTTGGAGGCCAAAGTTACCCTTGGCCTCAAGGAAGGAAAGGAAAAACTGACAGTGGATGAGTCAGTTTATCATTCAGCAAGTGCCCTGATTTCCTTTGAGATGAAGAAAATTTTACTGTAACATGACTGGCATTGACAGGTTTTTTTAATTGTTCTTGACAGAAGAAATAGTATTTGAGTTAGTGGTGTATGATCAGGCTGTCGACACTGCATGGAGTGACTGTTGACTCTAACTGGAATACAGGATTGGGAAAGAGTTCCGTTAACACAAGCAAATGTCTCTTATGATACTGTATAAAAAAGTAATTAGTTTTCATCTTCAATCTAGTTCAGTGATATTCTCTTATTAGCCCCTATTAAAAGATTGTTATGGACTTCAGTGCTACAAAATGAAAATGCATTTATAAGCTGCGTTTATTAGTGGTCAGTGCTTATTAATTTATTATTGTGTTGGCATTGACCCAAAGCTTAAGAACACCTTTCCATCCTCAATTTTTATCCATCTACACTATTCTAGGAGGAGTAGTATCTCTTCTTTTGGGTTTTGGCATGCTGTTTTCACCTTCCATTCAAGAGATACCTGATCACTATGACAGTTGCAGTTGCCTTTGCCTGTTCTTCATGCTGTTTTAATTCATTCTTTATTGAGCAAAGGTGACCAGACTCGTGTGCAGTTTTGCGGTGTGATTTCACTGGTACTTTGTGCCAGTAGTAATTTTATTAGAAATATCTGATACTTTCTGTGGTGGCATTTGTCTCCTTCATTCCCACATAATTTGATTGGTCTTTGGTTGGCTTGTCATCCTCTAATACATACGTGCATGGCTTTATCTTCTCTGTTTGCAACTACACTCCCACTTCATAAAAGAAATCCTCCTTAACTCCCTTTGGAATGTATTATGATTTGTATGTAATGTTCTCTCTTCTTTATGATCCCAGATATGAAGAATCATTCTTCCTCTCCCTATAGACCCCCTTCCAGAAGGTGTTCCACCCTTCAGTTGTGTTGAGAATCAATGCCTCTGAACTTTCCTAGGAAAAAAATCTAATTAGAACAAACCTACTTCGGCCAAGAACATTTCTTAAATATTAAATAAGATCAGTGTCATGACTAACCTTTGAAGAATTCCACTACCAATCGCATAGTTAAATATTGCCTGTCTCAAAAGCATGCCTTTTATGCACTTCCTCACCTCTTTTGCTCTCTATTTAAAGCTGTTAAAAACTTTTTACAACTTATTTCAGTTTCCTGACCCAGATTTATTTCTGACATTTGTACAGCAAAATGTACATGATAAGCTAGAATATTCACTACCAGTATGGTGTTGCCACACAAACAGTAATTTAATGATACCTTAACTACGAAAACACAAATCTTTTTTCATCATTTTTGTAGATTCAAACACTTTTCAGTTTGTATAATACTGAAATAAGGCTGAAAAAGTACTACATTCTTGAAGTCAAATTGAATGAAATTATCCTCAAATTCAGCTGTAATTTTACCTTAGTGCATTATAATTCAGATGTCAGCTTTTTCTTCCATAATTTGATTCTGCTTGGCTATTAGGATCACTCAGTACTTACTTTGTTTTATTGCTCTTAGATGAAATAAATTAAGCTGTATAGCAATATAAAAGATAATATTCATTGTTATAAATTTGGCATTTACACGAATGAAACATCTTAAATTCCCCCTTCATCTGTTTTAAATTAAGTATGAGATTTAAATCACTTGTTCTGATTGAGAGCAAGCACTGGAAATGAAGGGACTGTGGACAATCGAGAAAGCACACTGAGATTCTGATCAAGACATTCATTATTGTTGGTGGGAAACAACATTAAACAATAATTGGTTGCATTCATGTAGAGGATAAAGAAACCTGGCATGAGATATTATTATAGTCATAGTCTGAGAATGGTGTTGAACAGGTAGGAAAATGAGAGTAACAAGAACAGTATTTTGAATTGCTTGGGTACATTGGTAGCTAGCTCTTGTAAGAAAAGAGGTCATACATCATTGTGGGATTATGAAGTGTGTAGTAAATTTTTATTGAGTTTAGATATTATCTTGAATTATCATTGCTTTTTTAACTAAGGATGTAATTGTATACTTAATTTTCATCCTAAAATATTTCCTTTTAACACTGATTCCATCTTATTCCTTATTTAATTTTCATTATAAACTCACTAAAACTTTTTATAGGTAGAGAAAAAGTATGTGTAAGTAAAAAAAAATGTTTGGTCTTGAACTGTTCTTACATTTAACAGTCATAATGTATGCTAACTCTATTTAGGGTACTGTTTACTCCAGAATAACTCTATCACTGAAAATTAAACGTCGTTTCTTGCAGACAGGCTTCTATCATGCAGTCTGAAATGAGAAGGGAAGACAGCTTCAGTTGTCTCAGTTTTAATATGTCCCGTAAATTGCCACATTTTGGAAGACTGACTTAAAATTTTAGACAAATCAGTTACTGATGATATATTTTGGATTCTAGATACAATGCTGGTGACAAGCTGTCTCAATAAAAGCAAATATGTGCCAATTGGTTTAGCTGTCTCCCCTTTCCAACTTGTACATCATCCCTGTGTAAAGAATGGCAAACGTTTCTTTTTAGTAGAGTCAGTGTTCATCATCTTCCCTTCCCTTCCCTTCCCTTCCCTTCCCTTCCCTTCC
>VZRW01003660.1:0-54657 GCA_013398125.1 Aegotheles bennettii | reverse complement strand
TTTTCTCTTCCCTTCCCTTCCCTTCCTTTCCCTTCCCTTCCCTTCTTTCATCTTCCCACACAAACATTTGTCTTCAGGCTAGTGATTTCATCCCCAGATTCCTGAATCATTCTTTGGCTCCTCTGAAGCTCTACCACTAGCCCCCTAAGACCATATTTCCTTTTAGCCCCATTAATTTGCATTGTGCTCCTGTAAAACTCGTTGTCTGGCTGCTCTAGTCCACCCACTCAATCCATTCTCTGCTCTGTAGGCATCATCAGTCTGTTGGTCCTTAGCCACCTTCATCAAACTGTTGTTCCCACAGCATTCCACTTTCATTGGGTTTTTCCTTAATTCAGCCATGCACTCATGGAATCATAGAATCATAGAATCATAGCACAGGTTGCCCAGAGAAGCTGTGGGTGCCCCCTCCCTGGCAGTGTTCAAGGCCAGGTTGGATGGGGCTTGGAGCAACCTGGGCAGGTGGGAGGTGTCCCTGCCCATGCCAGGGGGTATGGAACTGGATGATCTTTAAAGTGTCTTCCAACCCAAACCATTCTATAGTTCTATAATTGTATGATATACTGAATAGCCTTCCCAGACAAATGGAGCATTTTCACTATATTGCAGTCTTCAGATAGAAGTACAAATTTTTTAAAAAAACTATTCTCTATTTTTCTTTTAATAGTATAATTCATCTCAACAGCCCTAGTGCTGTTTGTCCCCTTCTCACATCTTCTGGGCTCAAACATTTCAGACAGAATGCCTTCAAAGTCCCCTGGCAGTGCTCTGGCAATCCTCAGTGACATTCCCCTTGCATCACTGGGCTGGATCGCAGGTGCCTAAGTCTTGAGTAGTGTTTCAAAGTGGTGCTTTGCAGTAAGTAAGTAAGTTACGGAGTGCTACTCCATTTCCAGCAGTAGTGATGCAGTGCTGTACCTGCCAAATCATTGTGCCCAAGACGTATTCATTTCAGATCAGTGGAAGTCTCAAAAATGCTTTCCACCTTCATGTGTGTTACACATGACAACCTCTTGTTACCAAAAAGACTATTTTCAGCCATAACAGAAATGACTGGTTTTGTTTTGCACTGTTTTAGCAGGAAGTTTTTTTAGTTTAATTATTTTAAACAAAGTATTAGTACTATGCTGTTAGTTCCAACATTTCTTTTCTTCTGCTTGCATTTAAAGAACTGTGAACTAGGAAGAGATATAGAAAAAATGTTCTCTGTATCATATCCAAATCACCTCTTTCACTCTAGGAAACTTGAAAAAATCCTGTAATAATATGGAAAAGTGGTCCTTTTACTTTCTCTTCTTGATGTGTAATCAGAAAAAGAAGTTTGTCTTCTCCAATTAGATTATCATATATCACAAAAGGAAAAAAGTGGGTAAGTATATGCTGTTAAATATGACACCAACAGACCAGGCATAACAGCTTACTACATGAATGATGGCATTCTCCGATCTATTTTATGCTCTTCAGTTATCTTTGAAATTTTAATCTCCATGTATGTGCATTAAAAGTATATTATTCAAAGCTCAAAGTCTCTATATAGTAGAGGCGAGCACTCCATGCTGTCCAATCTTTTAAAGCAATTTGATCTCTGGTTAGATAGTAAAAACTGATTTCCTGTCAAGTAAATGACAGGATGTTGTGTATTTATTTGTTGATAACGTTAAAAGCATTGGAAAGCTGATTATTTCGTAAAAACAATTGAGTCTTCATGCTGATGTTCCACTGTAGGTAAAGAGGCTGAGACTTTCAAAACCACCAATTACTAGCATGTGCCTTAGCTTGACAGCCTGACCTAGAACCTATAAAATGTTCATGCTGTGAAAGCTTGGTGCTTGACACCATAAATTATAAATGAAGACCCAGTAGAAAAAGTGACAGACTGAATCAGTGAAAGAGAGAACTACAAAGCTGAAAAACATTAAACTGGCTGGCTCTGTGGATATTTAATCAAAGGAGATAAGGAACATTTTATCATCATGAATACAGACCTGGGATATCTCTGGGACTATTTGTCATGAGTGGGTAGCTCTTCTCTCTAATAAGTAGTGTTTACTTTGGTATATTGTTGAGGCTCTGCACTAAAAAAAGAAAACATATAGTATAGCCAAATGTTAACCTCCTATTTTCTGAGTTGCCTTTGTATGCCTTCCTAGAAGGTTTTTTTCATATGAATTCTGCTAAACTCTTTTTCTATACATCATGGTCACTTTCAGGCCAACTTAACAAGCAAATGAGATACTGCTTCAGCAACCAAAGGAGAAAAACTGAACATTTTGCTTTAGAGCATTGACACCTTGAAAGTCATGACTGCTTCTGCTTTGATATGCCCACAGCTTGTGGCTCTTCTGGTGACTTGCCTTAACTGATGTCAGCTAAAATCATTACTAACCACATCACCTTCAACAAGCAGAAAAAATACAGTCCTAGGCTTGATAGCCCTCCCTTATCCTTTGTATGTCACTTACTTTCTTAGGTCACTAGGGAGATCAGGGAGCATGCCCTTTTATTTGAATTTGAATGTTAACTTCATCCTGCTTGGTGGATAATAATAATAATGTCCTGTCACTTCTGGAGGCTCATTTCTATGACTTGTGGATAAATTCTGCATGGCAGTTCAGACTGCAACAACGCAACAGATGGGGAATGAACAGCTATGCTTTTCCACCCTCTGTACCACTTCATACAGACATTGTTAGCAGTACTGTTGGCTTGGGAAAGGAGTGCAGTTAAGATCTGCCATTTGTGGGCCACATGAACTCTGTGCTTTCTATATCGTAGCTTTTCTGCCTGCAAAATAGGAATGACTCCATTTCTTTTTATGATGTAAAAATATGGACTGAGTGTAGGTAAACTCTTATTTAGTTGCCTCAAGTTAAGAAGTTACTCTGGACTACAGAAGTAGTAGGAGACAGAGAGAGGGTAGTGAAGAGTCTTTCGCCTCAGTGGAGGGGCCTGTGCCACCACAAACGTGCCTGCCTTCCTGTTTCATGCCAGGAACTTCCCCAACTGTCGTTCCCACGTCTGGTTTCCTTGAGTGTCAGAGTTTCAGACTCCTAATTCTTGCTCTCAGCCTGTCTGAAGCAGCATGCTCTGCAGCTCTGACAGCACCTGTGAGAAGACACAGCCTCAAAGGCCCTGCCAAAAAGCCTGAAATGGTCCCTCGCCTCAGTTCTTGAGCTTGAGATTCTCAAGCAGCTCTTCATGGGGCTGTGCTGCCAACGAAGCACGATCTCTCTTAAGTTGCTTCAGCCTTTGTACCTCTCCTAACATCTGCCTATTCTGTTCCTCAGAGTCACTAAACAGCTAATTTTTCATTATGGTTATTAAGCAACTACTTGAGTAAGCAGTGGCCATCTGTCTTCCCAGTCCCCATTCGTCACTTTATCAGCTGTTCTCTGCAAAACTTCTTTCTTTAAAAGGACTGTTCTAGAAAAGATCTGTATTGATTCTGGTTGTCACCCTGCTTGAAAAGAGACAGATGACCAGGTTGAAAGGTACCTCTGTATCAACCTCCCCAGTTATTCATGGGGCAAAGGCAACAAACCTTTGCAATACCAATTCATACTCTAATAATAGAGAGACTAGGTCTTTGGATCAGTGCAGTGCAAGAAAGAGTGGGTGCCTAGAGTGGGTTTGATTTTTCCCATGAACTCCTGTGGGAAGTTTCTACCCCTCTTGAAGAGGAAAAATGAGGAGCAATAGCAATGGAATTATTAACTTCATAATTAGTCTGACTAGAAATACAGAGTATAGGAGCAATAGCAATGGAATTGTTAACTTCATAATTAGTCTGACTAGAAATACAGAGTATAGGAGCAATAGCAATGGAATTGTTAACTTTGTAATTAGTCTAACAGTTACATATAGGTGTTATACTTTTCCAAAAGCTTTTGTATGTAAATACATTTTTATTCACTTATCACCACTTTAAAAACAATAATATAGTAAAAGACATAAAAGCAAATGCTTGTAAGATTGCAGAATAGAAAAGGCTAACAACAAAGTGGATAATATTAAATCTAGCATCATGAGTCCACAAACCAAGACCTAGTCTAATAGGATTGACTCCAACACACAAGTCATTTGTACTTTGCCAGAGCAAGGAAAGATAAATCCATTTGTCTGAATTTCACTTGTTTCTAATTTCTCTAATGAGGATATACTCAGGTTAATAAACAGAGCTGACAAAACTATCAGGTATTCATGTTCATTTGGTAAAATCTGCCCAATGATCTGCTGTGGACATGAACATGATGGTGAATTGAATATCAATTAGCTTTTTCAAGTCAGAATGAAAATTATTACATAGGGCAACTGGGCTCCTATCATAATTTTGTGATTCCTGTTTTTATTAGGGTTAGCTCTTGACGTCCTTTTATCTCACAAGTGAAACCAAAAGCTTAGGAAAACAATACACCTATGTGACATAAACTAGCTCTGGTGTTATTTTCTGGACCTGTGAACAGCATTAATTTATCTCACTTCATTTTAACAGCAATCACTACTAAAAAAAAAGGAACATCTTAGGTATTAAAGCTGAGTCAATGGCTAAGAACATACTGTTTCCCTGGTACATAAAACCCCTTTTTTCCATCGCATTCTTTGTGAGGAGTCCATTCAAGTAGAGCAATCTGCTTCTAGCTACCAGGACTTATACTTCAGTTCTGTGTTTGCTGCCTGTCCTGCAGGGCTGACATTGCAGTGCTCAGCTCCTTCTGATGGATTACAAATGTGGGGATTCATCCCTTCTGGCTGATTTGTGGATTTGAGAACCTCCTCCTGTCTTAGAATCATAGAATGGTTTGGGTTGGAAGGGACCTTAAAAATCATCCAGTTCCAACCCCCGTGACATGGGCAGGGACACCTCCCACCAGACCAGGTTGCTCCAAGCCCCATCCAACCTGGCCTTGAACACTGCCAGGGAGGGGGCACCCACAGCTTCTCTGGGCAACCAGAGAACTTCTCTGGGCAGTATCCAATCTAAACCTACCTTCTTTCAGCTTGAAACTCTTCTCCCTTGTCCTATTACTCCATGCCCTTGTAAAAAGTCCCTCTCCAGCTTTCCTGTAGGGCCCCTTACTCCCCTGTTTGGAAGAGTAGTGTTCAACTAAATCACTTTGAAATCACTTTGACACTGCCCTTGGGTAAAAATCTGCATTATAGGCTAGGAGAGGTATGATATTACCTACTCATTCTCCATTTCTTGAGGAAAAGTGGGAGGATTCATCTGTTTTTGAGGTAAACCCATTTCTTTTATATGTGAATGTGCTTGTATTTTATGTCAGTAATTTTATTTTTTCTCACATTTGTGAATAAGACTTGTTGGAGAAGCAAGGGCTTATGTTAGACCTCAAAATACATAATTTTTACACTGTCTTAGGGCAAAACAACTTGCAAAGTGGCAGGATACATAGTTAAGATCTAACTGTGTACAATTTGGGATTGTAACTATTATCTTAGAAAGATTTCAGTGCAGAAATTGTCATGTATTTCTGCACTGAGAGATACATTTTCTATATGCTTGGTTTGTTTGGTGCTACTGAATATATTGGGATGATCCCCAAGGCTCCACTTCTTATTTGTGAAATGCAACATGGAACCTGCCTTACTGGGAAAAGCCATATCTTTTTACTGACCAGTGTTACGTGCCTGTGACTGATAAATCGTTAATTTCTCCTCTTTCTTTGGAATATTTATCTGTATTATGAACAGGGTTCAAAGTTGTTTCAGCCTTGAGAAGGGGTTTGTTCAGCCTTGAGAAGAAAAGTCTTAGGGGAGATCTCATCACCATGTTTCAGTTCTTAAAGGGTAGCTACAAAGAAGATGGAGACTCCCTTTTTACAAGGAGTCACGCGGAAAAGATGAGGGGTAATGGGTGCAAGTTACTCCTGGTGAGATTCTGATTGGACCTAAGAGGAAAATTTTCAAGAGAGCAATCAGCCACTGGAATATGGAATATTTCCTCAGGGAAATGCTGAATTCCCCACCATTGGACACTTTTAAGATTCAACTGGACAGGGTGCTGAGCCATCTTGTCTAGACCGTCTAAGAAAGGTTGGACCAAATGAACCCTTGAGGTCTCTTCCAACCTGGTATTCTATGATTCTATGATTTAAAACAGACATATGGCAAGATACAAGTATGTTCAATGGGCTGTGTACAGTTATAAATTGTATGTTATTGTAATTGCTTATCAGAGCATTTTTACAAATGTTTAAAGTAGAACTGCATATTTTACAATAAAGTGTCATTAGGAAGGAAGTGAAAATGTTTTTATTAAAGTAAGAAATGTTTGTGGTTGGATACTTTAAAGCCTGAACTTAATTTAAAGCTTGACAGCCTATAGCCACACACTTGTCACTTTTTGAAAATCCACTGCCCTGCTTTCAGAAAGGTAGGTGTTAAAATACTAAAAATAAGCCACAGTAAATGTAATAGGCAACTAGCTGACTATATGTTCTAATTATGGTCTTTTTATTGTTGAAATAAAACATATGGACTGTTGTCTATTGTTCCCTGAATGTGAAAGCCAAAGGCTTTCTCCAAAGGGGCAGAATTTTATGAGCATCCATCAAAATGTACAGTGATAATTTCAGCAGTCATTTCTAAACAAAGAAAATTTAGAGATAAAGTAGACCAATTACGAAGAAGATGCTGGTAAAAGACAAATGCCTTAATCCCAAATGCCATAAAATTAATAAGGCCTACTTGTAGAATTTTTGTGTCAAGTATTGATGGATTTAATTCAGATTTAACTTTTTTTATAAAGACTTTGAAGGTGCTGAAACACACATTAGATTATTTTTTTAGAATCTTGAGTATTTTTTCATCCTGCCATGACTATATGCTTGTTATTCGGGAATAATTGTAAAACTTCCCTTTTTTTCACACAAATGTAAGTTGAGTGTATGTTCATATAACTCCCCTTTCCACAGATATAATCATATATGATCTTCATTGCTTGTTCTTCTAAAGTAATGTGATGATACAATTGGAGATCAATTATAGAGCATGAATAACGAATATAAAAATCTGGATTTTTTGTGAAGGAAGTGGCTTATTTCTTCCTTCTACCTTCATAAACTCTGAATGCTGGGAAGTATATGGAGTTGAAAAAAATATTTGGCAAATGAGTTGCAAAGAGAAAGGAACACATACACTTGCAAAAGTGTTATGTAATGAGTATAATAATCAGCTTTAGCCTTCTTTATGTCTTATCCACTTAATTATTCAAATGAAATACCATATCATTCTGAGGTTCCATTAGTTGCTAGTTCCATTTCACTAGCTTCAGGGGTTTGACAGTATATGGAATAATGGTACAGAAGATACAGCTGAAATCAATTGCCTCTGCCGCCATCAGTTCTCTCAGTAGGTACAAGAACTACTTTTTCATTTTAAAAAATTGCATACATTAAATCCCTCAGTGTGGTATCTTACAGCTTTAGGTAGCAAGAACAAAGCAGAGCATTTGGTTTACTTAGCTTGCTTATTTACATGGTACAGTCACGTAAAAATATGCATTCCATAATCCAAATTCAATGAAGTCTTCCACCAGTAAAGCACAAGAAAAGAATAAATCAGAGCTTCATCTCACTTTTTCTGTTTAACACTTAATCCGGTGAGGTTACTCTGATCTAACTGAGGGGTCTGCAATGGTTGGCAATGCTAATAATAATGCAACATGAGAATAAAGGGATTCATGTTGATTTTTCAAGGCAGAATGGAGGAAAGGCAATGTGAAAAAGGATAATGTAAAACTGAAGCTTTTGGTATGAAAATGTTGGCTTACATTCCGGTGAGAGATGGAGCAGTAGGATTACAGCAGCCTTCCACTCTCAGGAGAATGTGCATGTTTGCACGTAAGGTACTGAAAGGATAATTATATTGGCTCTGATGTAGCAGGAGCACTATGAAAGTGTAGGAAAGCATAAAATGATACAGCAAAGAACATAAATTTTAATTTCATTTTAAAACGGTCTTGCTAAGAAATAGGTAATAAGATTCTCTAGGAAAACAAGCTGAATAAAAAGGTGGGTAGTGGCATTTTATGCAAAATAACCATTGTTTGTTTTAATTTTGTTAGCTCAGAGCCACAGGATTTGAAATTATATCTATCCATGTATAATAGGGAACAGTAAGACTGATAACTGAATCAAATTAGAAAAATAGAGTAAGTTGTTCCTTAAGCATCTATATGTAATGTTTGGAAAGAAATGGTGCTGTGGGGGAATTATTTTTTGAAGATGCTCACTGGAGACCTCATGTAACTGGGAATAAAACACCACAAAATTAGACAAGCAGTTGTCCAACATAAAAAATATTGCACCCAGTCTAATGATGTTGCAAACTTCTTGGACTGGGAAGGTCAATTTATCATGAATGAGATCTTTGGGTTTGTACGTGAAAAATTATTCTGACCAGTTGTCATTCATTGGAGGAGAATTCTAAGTGTGTTTGTGTGAGTGTGCAAATGTAAAAATTAAAAAGGTGGAAAATTTAAAATTCTGGATTGAGAAATCATTGAAAATAGAAGCGAAGTGTGTTAGGTAAAAAGTCTCACAACACTCAGGATAATGGGGATATATTGTATTACGAATAAAAATGTTTGTGTGAATGATATTGAACTATTTTTAGAAAGATGTAGAAAATAAGGTGTTCAGAACTGAGAGAATTAGAAATCAGTAATTTATGCACATAACATGAAGAATATGAAGCACTCCCCATCTGGCATAAATAGTTGTCTTCCAAGAGTCCTGAAAGAATTAACTGAGGAGATCTCTGGGCTACTGATGGTAAATTTAATGAGTTTGGGGACTCGGGGAATTCAAGAATATTGGAAGAGTGTAGGTGTTAGAGTAGTGGTTTGAAAAGAAAAGGGAAGCACCATTAACCATGTAACTAGATTTTTATAAAAATCACAGCATTGAAGAAGATTTGAGAAGTCATTTAGCTCCCTCTCTCTGCCCCACGGCAACATGAGATTATGAAGAAACCAGGTCTGACAGTGTTTAAGATGTCCTAAAAGTCTTTGATAGTGGAGATTCCCCAGCTTCCCAATTAGTCACAACCATCCCTCTCCTTTACAACTGTAGGGGTAGTAAGGATTTTCCTGAAGTCTAACATAAAACTTTTTACTGCAATTTAAATCCCTTCTTCCTTTTTGGCCATTAACATAGAGAACAGATTATTCTCTTCTGCCTTAAACAGCCTTTTTACACACTAGAAGATTATTAGTGGATAGTTCTTCTAATTTAAACTCCAAGGTAAATTACTCCAGTGCACTCAGACCTTCCAGAGCACAGCCTTCCTAGAGATCTCATTGTTCCTGTTGCTCTCCTGTGGTGTCTTTGCAGCTAATCCAGGTATTTTTTTAAGTAAGGCACTGAAAACTAGACACAGCACTGCTGCTAAATGCAGAAGGGAGGCTAAGGATTACTTTATATATTTTGCTGGCTATAATCCTCTTTATCTCAGTCAAACAGCATTGTCAATACTTTGTTTACTGTATGATTTGCTATGACTCCTATGTACTTTCCCAGCAGAATTGCTATCTAGACAGGTGCTCCTCATCCTCTATTGCTGCAGCTCATTAATCTTGCCTAAACCAGATAGCTGTTGCATGCAAAATAATGGAAATCTTGGAAAAGGATTCAATTGATACGTATATAATGAGTGCCAGTTCATTTATTTTATGGAAAACAGGCCTAGTCAAAAAAGCCAAGCATTTAAATAAATTTTCCCTGTCGATTACATGTTAATTGCCAAAGGTAACTTTCATATTGCACATCTCACTCTTCTTGCTGTCTTTCTCAAGCGGAGAAGCCACAGAGGTAATATTTTTAGATTTTGTTAAGTATAACAAAATATCGCAAAGTGTTCTGACAGTAAAAAGCTCACCAAATTTTTTAGTAAGTGGATTTAAAAAACCTGAGCTCTAAGAAACCTAAAAGTAGTTTTCAGTGACTGTTAAATCACAGAATTTGAGATATTCCTTATATGCCATTCAAAATTCTAACTGGTCAACATTTTTCATTAGTAATGTGAAAATAAATATAAAATCTGACCGAAGAGTAGTAAGTAAATAAAGAAAAAGGATGTGTGGACAGGCAACAGCCTTTATCGCTTAGTAAAGGTCATTCCTTAAAAGTAAAACTGGAAATATAAGCAATAGATCATTGTACATTCAAGAACAAAAATGCAAATTGAAAAATAATGATGAAAAGGGGTGATTCTGTAAATGACAGTGATCTTGTAGGCTAGTAACTGCCTATGAGGTCCATGCTACCGTAAAAAAATAGGCTAATGTGACCTTGGATATATAAACAGGATAGAAAAATAGGCAGAATTCTTTATCTTAACATATATTGTTAGAAGGAATGATTTCAGAATACTGCAGTTGATCCTATTTTTAAAAATGAAAAAGACCATAAAACCTGGGAAAAAAAAGTGAAGCCGCTTCAGAAGAGAGCAACAACTCTCTTGGGGGCTGGAAGTGAGAGGCTTTAGAAGCTCAGTGTGTTTGTCTTATAAACTGTTTACAGTCAATAAGTAAGTTCTGAGAACAAAAAAGTGCCGGTTTTGCCTGTTTATGGGTATCATCTGTAATGGCTGCCTACCCTCCTGGAAGCTACTGAAACTTTCCATCTTTTATTTGGGCATCTTTTACCCAGTGCAGCGGGGAGATTCTGCACACAGGACATCTGTAGCTCCTAAACGCATGATGTGTGTTTCTAGGTGAAGCCATCGAGCAGACAAACAGGGTGAATGTGCTGCCAGGCTAAGCAGCAAATGCTCCCCACTCTCAGTGCAGGCACCTGGCAAGTGTCTCCTGCCCAGCAGTTGTCAGCTGGATGAGATGTGTTGGAGCGAGCTGGTCTGTGTCTTGCCAAGTTGTCTTCTTCTGAGTCTCAACATTTTCTCTTGAGGGTTTTTGCACTGGTATTTTTTTGCAATTCCCTGAGTTACTGGTGTTGTTTTAAGAAATTAATGTCTGTTTGTTGTTCTGTTTTCTTTGCAAATCTTTGGCTTACCCATTGTAAAGGTGACAGTGACGTGTGTTAGTCCACAAAGCGCGGGAGGTTAAGCTGAGTGATCTGATGGCCTATTCTGATGTTTGACTATGATTCTATGAAGTAAGTTGTCTGAAATCTTTTATTCATTTGAAACCATTAGGTCAAACTGCCCGGAGATGTGTAAAGAAAGAAAAGAAAAGAAACTAGTGAAATGAATGTTTGGAAGGCTTTTTCTTTGGTTTTATGGACAGGATTGTAGATTTCCTCTTCAAACAGTATTTGGAATTAGAATGAAAATTCCACACTGTCAATCCTTGGAGCTCTGCTCATCATAATTTTAAATAAAACAGTTCCCTCAGGACTGGACAAAACATCTGAAAAGATTAATTTCAATTGTAAAGTCTAATAATAGCAGTGTAAGATATGTAAAAAAGAAAGGGGGGGGAAACTGGAACTTAATATGGCATAATGAGTTACAATAATGTAGTATCTATTGAAGTATGTACTGAAAAACTAGTCTAAACACTTTTAAACTCTTAAGTATGAACTGTGCAGTTAACTAAAATAATAGGCTTACAGCTGTATGTTTAAGTCTGTATATTATTGTTGGGCAAGTGATGGTATCCCTAGCTCAGTTACTTAAGGAAGGACATGCAAGTGCTAAGTTCTTTTTATCCAAAGACATTTTTAAAAGAAACTTTGAGTTCATTTTGAATCGTGACATGTCTTTGTAGTGGCAGGCCTGCACCCCTTCACTCTTGTTTAATCTGCAAGTTTTACACTATACGTCACCTTAAAAACCTGGCCACTACAAGGGAACTTTTGATATCAGAAATGTCAATAACATTGCTCTAGTTGCAACCAATTTATTTATAGCTTTTTTCATAAATAATAGCTGCAGTACTTCCAGACACACACTTTTGCTTATCCTGGCAGTTAATGGCTTGTCCATAATGGCCACTTTGCATGAAGTCTCATTTAATAGGAATGGAGCTTTTTATGGCATATAAAGGAGTATAAATAAGTAAACATAGGGAGAAGGTCACTAAATGTAGCTTCCTGGTTCCATTAACTTTTTAAGGAATTTTCTCTTGTTTTAGGCATCATGTGTGTAGTGTCCACCATATCCTTTTAGTCCCTTTGCCTGTGAATGTCCAGTTTGTTAGAAACTTGCACTATTCTGTAGTCAGAGGCAAAGCATTTATTCCTGTATGTAATTAAGATGAATATACGTGGGCATTCCTCTTAGTCTGGATTTTTTTGGCAGAGTGAGTTTTCTGCCAACGAGCTGTGAGTTGGAAGCTTCTTGGCAATGCAGATTTGTCTGCCATCAGGTCTGTGCTTCTGGGGCTAGACTGCTTCTTAATTACCTCATTTAAAGATAGCTAGGGTATCTCTGTCCCACACCGAAGTCTATCATGTAGATATCTCCAAATCACTGAAGTGTGTGAGGATTTTATTACTGTACTCATGTCCTCATTTTGTATAGCTGGCTCTGTTAATTTCACTGCTTTACTGTGGTTTGTGTTTCTTGGCCATAAACATAGTGCTTACATGATCTGCCAGTATTTGCACATTTTTGATTGATAATAACTTTATGTTTTGTAATAGAAGTAACTGTTGGAAAGACAGTCTTAATTTTTATGATTTTCGTTTCTGACCCTGAAGGTGATAGCATTCTAATTCCATTTAGTAGTTGTTTGGTTGTTTGAATGCTCCACTTTGAGGTTCTAACAAATTTGGTGGATGTAGGTGAGCATATGTGAGCATACAAGATGTTTGATAGGTAAAATGTATGAAAAATTATATTTTAATGAAAATTATTTGATTGGGATCACTTGACAAAGGTATACAAGAAATATTACTAGATCATAGTTCAACTAAATTTAACCTTAGTATGTTTTCAGTGATGAATTTACTCTATAGTTTTTAATTTTTTTAATTATAGCTTGGAGCTTTCAAGTAGTACTTGATTAATTCGGGCAAGTAATTAATTCAGGCTTCAGTGAAGAAATGAATTAGTTTTCCTTCCTGTATTGTAGGGCTTATTCCTTGGAAGTATTAGTTTTGAATACCTGGATGATATTTATTAAAGCATGGTCCTGCTACCACAAAAATTGTGAAACTGAAATGACACTTCAAGCCACAACATTGTTTGTAGAAATAGTTACTTTCTGTCTGCAGATCCATAGGTTTAGCGGTAACATGTAGTGTTTTTCATTTGATTATTTATTAAATTCTGTATTGAAAGATTAAAATATCATCAGAATAGCACTTGATAAATAGCAAGATATAACCTTGGCTGAAAACCAAGTATATTTACAAATAATTCACATTTGCTGGGTGGAGAGATGAGGGGAGGAGAGGTGGAGAGAATAAACAACCTCCTAAGATGAACTGAACTATTCCCAGAAGCCAGCTGAGCATTTGGTCTGCTCTATGAAATGGAAATGTCTAAACCCAGCAGCTTAGTTTTTTTGGAGGTGACAGATCCCCAGTACATTAAAACTTTACATAGGAAGCTGCTGCCTCACAGGCCAAATGGGAAGAAGTTTTCTGGCTCTTCAACAAGAGTATGGTAGCTTGAGGCAAATAGGAAATACTATGACAGCTGTAAATCACAGCTTTGTAAGGAAGCAGAAGGCAGCAATAGTCTCGGTGGGGATAGTGATTCCATTTTTTGGAAGTAAAAAAGGGCTTGTAAAAATATTTATTTTATCTTCAAGTTATTCACAAAGCTTCATAAACTGGTGAAGTGATGAAGAAGTGGAGAGCAGAATAGTCCCCTTTGTTGAATAGCCTTTTAAAAATGTCCTTGGTTTCCTCAAATAAATCATTAAAATGTTATATGGTTAATGTTGAGCTTGTTACCTGACTGTAAATTTGCTGATAAGACTATTTCAGGCTCAGGTTGAAAGTCAACATACATTCAAATGTAGAGGAACGCTAATTGTCACTAATAAAAAAGACAAAGGGAGGTGCTAGGTCAAGCTTCCTCTAATAAGCTGGCGAGTTCACACAGTTTCCATGCCAATGTGCCTTCTCCATAAGGCAAAAAAATATGGCCTGGCTTCTGCTGCTGCTGTACAGCTTTATAGAAACACATTATAGATAGCTGTGCATTAATTGGTTGGACAGATAAGAGGTGCAACATCATAAAAACCCCAAATGTATGAATAGTTACGTCGTGTTCCAAACTAGTAACTTCATTATTCTCCATCATTTAACCATCCAAAGAAGAACTGGAATTTGTGGGCTGTAAGGAAGAACCGAGCATGCAAAGCACGCTAACTTGGTAATTAAAATAAACTGCCCTATTCAATGCTTAATTTTATATATAAAACCTGATTTACATTTCTTAAATTAGAGGGTTAGATTAAGCAATTCCAATAGAGGGCAGTAGTACCTGTAGGTACAATGTCTCATGTACCAAATGTTTAGCTTACAGTCAGCTTACTTACCACTCTGAGCTGTGTTCTGTGTAATTTTTGCATTATTAGTGAAAGGAAGAGAAAAATGAAGCTAATGTAATTTAACCTATTAAAATAATGCAGAAACATTTTGTAATATTCAAGTACAATAATACACGTCCTGTCTTATATTAAAAAGCCAAAATGAACATGGCAGAAATGATGCAAAATATATGTAGCAGCTTTCAGCACTGTGATATTCCAGCTAAAATATAAACTCTGAAATTGCTAGATTTTCTGTGTTCTTTCTGAATCATACAATTTGCATATTGTAAAACTTTATTTCTGGGAAGTTTATGGGGTTTTTTAAAACATCTTACTTTTGAAATTGTTTTTCTGTATTTTATTAGCTTTAATGCTTAAGTCCACATGCAGACTTTCTAGATTTTCTGGCAAGGGACTGCAGAAATGTGCGCTTATTCAGGCATCTTTCGATGATTAAACATTGGAAGTGTATTGTGATTTGGCAATGACTTCTGCAAAAGATTTAGGTTTTGTATGAGTTGTATCTTCTGAGACATTTGATAATGAAATGTAGGCCGTGAAAGCCTAAATATTTAGATTCTGTTCTTACTTTGACGCCAATATTTTAATTGCTTGAATAGCTTTAAGCAGATGTACCTGGCTCGTATGGCTAGTTCATTTCATACCAGTTTAATACTTTACTATGTTGTATATGTCTAATCCAAGCAATTCTGCAAACATATCATTTCTTTTTCCATTTTCAGTTGTGTTACTTGATACTACAGCTGCCCTTGGAGAACTGGGATGGAAAACATTCCCTTTAAATGGGGTAAGTCACTCTCTATTTTGTCTTTATTGTCTTGATTTTGACATTCTGCCACTCTGGAAGTGAATGGCTATTATACCTGGGTGGATACTCTTGCAATATAGACTTGTCAGAAAGATTTTAGTTGTTCTTAGGGCTGGAGCAGTCTGTGCTGTAAGTAGGAATAACAGATGTCAGTACACATTATTATGCCCTTCTTTTGCTTTTCTGAGTGTTAAGAACCTATCTTACTTTAGATCTGATCCTAACTGTTACACATCATAAAGTTCCATATTAAAAATTCCTACACCAGAGGACTGTGTTAAGACTACATGTTTTGTGAAATTAAAGGAAAAATCAGTTTTTATTTTATAATTTGAAAGAAAAGTTTCTTGATTTAAGTGAGAATTAATATGGACTTTAGCATCTGGTAAAATGGTATCAAGGTAGCTAAATAAGAAAAACATTATAAATATGCTAATGTCATTAAGCCAGTTTAAATAGTTGGAGAAAATATTTAAATAGTTTTGTTGTTTTTTTTTTCCTGCACTGACCCTTCCCGATAAAAGTTTGCTATTCCACTTTAATGTCTTATATGGGTTCATTGCACTGTTAGTACAGATTGCCAGGAGGCACTTGACATTGTATACAGGGTTCCAGAGTGTTAGAGGTATCTGGTGTACTTGGAGATGGTGTGGCCAGCTGAGCATGGAGAAGAGGAGCATTTTTACTCTTTGAAGCTCAACCATCAATGCTTTGCCAGTGGCTGCACTTCCAAAACCTGTCTTCTCTTTCCACCCTGCTAATGCACGTAACAGAATATCAGAGGCATTTGTAGTTCAACATTTTCATTAAGATACAGTATACTAGAGCATTTAACACCTATTGTATCAGCTTCTAGTTCTGATGTCAGTGTACATACTGTGTATCACTTATTCTTATATTAGCTACCATTATCTCTTAATTCTTGGGTATGAGGCATATAATTAATTACTTCTCTGAAATGAGCTCAGAAAATACTGCTTTTCTGAGTGAAAAATCTTGTTTCATTTTTAGTTATTCTATTTCTTGTGGTCTGTTCCGGAGTAGAAATTGTTTCTCCTCAGTGTCTTTATAATCCATTTTTATAAAGTGCCTTCTGTGTCTCTGCCCTCCGGGATTTCAAGCAATGTGACATTTCTTAATTCAGCCTATTTTCAACTTTATGGATTATTCTTTTTCAGGGTTTTCCAGTTCTTTGTGTTCCTAGACATAATTTCAGTCTATTACAGATACTTCTGTGCTTTGCGTTTTGTGTGCAGTCTCATGCAATCCGAGTTATAATTCTGAAAGTTTTATTTCTTTCAAAAATCCTAGGCAAAGCAAATGCTGTCATACACTCTGATGAGAAAATACAGCAAGAAATTTTTACTTTAGCAAAAAGGAAATACTGCCATATACCATGATGAGAAACTATAGCAAGGTATTTTTTTTTCTCTAGCTTTGTGATGAGCTCCATTAAATTGAACAAGGAGGCTGATATTTGGAAAGCACCCAAGATATAATTTCAGTTATTCTGTAAATTCTCAAAAGCTCTGGTTATCCCAATAGCAGTAACCACAATATCAAAGCATGAAAAACCTGCACTCAAAGTCGATTTAAAACATAGTTATTACAACATACCTATTTTGGTTGGTCATACACACCTTTAATATTAGTTTTGCAGCATATTGAGGTTTTTGGGTATCTTAGGACCTTTGCTGTGCTTTAAGAATTGGTAGCACTTACTAAGATACAAGGAGTTTACATTTGAGTCAGTACCTGGGATTCAATTATTAGAGAATTTCCGAAAGAATTACAATTTGGTTTTTATAGAAAAGTAGGTAGAACAAATATGTGGGAGAAAAGCGGTTTGTAGCATGAGGAGCACATACAGAATGAGGCCTCCTAGGTCATAAAATAGGCAGAAGATGCTAGAAGGAAAACTGTGAGAGGACTTGGATAAATGAAGTATGGAGAGGTAGTTAAGAGAAGTGTGCATGTACTGTTAACTCGGGAAGAAAAGCTGTATAAACTGTTGATGAATTAATCTAGGCTGTAAATGGGGTAAAGATTCATGTGCACTACAACACAGTGGAATGAAGGAAAATGCCTTAGGTCAACGTTCCAGAAAGGGCTGCTGTGAGCAGTAGGACCTAATGGCAATACTGCACCTCTAAAGCAATGAAGAGAGAAGAAACAAACAGAAAACCCCAAATAAATAGTAGAGATAAATTACTTATATGAAATGAGAGTTATTTCTCTGACTTACTCAGAATTATGCAGAACTGCTGATTAAAATCGGTTTGATGATTTTTCAGAGTTAGTGTCATTCTGACAAACTTCTTTAAAATATACCAAATGCACATTTTGGTTTAGATGTTTGATTGTACTGAAAATTGCATAAAGCCATTAAAATATGAGAAGTTACATTATTTTAGATACTAAATACTTACATTATTAAGGATACTAAGGGTAAAAACTGAACTGGAACGTATTTCTAAACTGTTTCTATTGAAGTTATTCTAGGATCCTGTACCTTATGCAAAGGTAAGAAGAAAATTTGGTTCATGTAATTAACAGAATATGACATTTGTATGCTTCTTCATGTCACTTTTGTATGCATTCTCTGAAACAAAAGGCCAATGTTCATGTTAATGAATACTTGATTCTTATTAAAACATAAGGCAAAATAGTGCTTTTTGGTTTAACTCCTGTTATACTTACTAGTTCAGTAAAGAACAGTGAAACTCTTATTTCTAAATCTTGCACAAACATCAGAGAAGTTATTTTATGTCCACATTGTTGTCTAATCTGAGTTATTTACCTGTCCTAATAGAAGTCATAATATGGCATAATTATTGGTGTGATTGAGATTATCACTGCAGAAATAAGAAACTGTTTTGTCCCATGATGGGCACATCAGCATTTTCCCTTTGCCTGGAGGAGGTTGACAGGTTTTGGTTTGTTTGTGTTTATACAGATTTTGTTCAGGTACTGTGTAAATCTGACATGTTACTGTAATCAGGTTTTGCATTGTTTTTGTTTTGTTTTGTTTTTTTTCCAAAATAAGTGTGTGTGTGTGGTGTTTATGTGTGTAAGAAAAATGTCATTGACATGGTTACTGCTCTGACAAATATTTTTGATGTTAGGAGGATGGGATGATAGGCTTTCTTGAGACGGTGACATTAACAGAAGTCATTAATTTACTGGCATGCTCAGTCACAAAGAATGGTTCCATTAAATTAAATAGCAATTGAAATCTTAATGCTTGGGTAATATTGAATATGCCTCAGAGATTGTAAGCTATCAGGCTAGGGTGAACTAGGCGAAAAAAAATAGGAGGTGTTCTTCTGGAATTTGCAGAAGCTTAACCTTCACCTCCCAGATTTTTATTTATTGTAGATTCATAACGTAACATTTGCAAGCTTTCAGCAGTTTTGGTAACCCCTAGATGTACCTACCCAAGCTGGCATGTAGTAGTAGTACAAGTATGTAGTATTTACAGTCAATTTCATTATTTTCTACAGTTGCAAATCATCATGCCACTTTTCTTTACTATTTGACTGTTTAAACATCAAAGAGATACCACTAGGCTTTCTCACTACAGTAATAATATTGGGAGCTCATGTTTGGTTGATTCTCACTGGGACTCATAATTGTCTTCAAGAACTGCAGTTTTATACTACATAGCAATCTCTCTGTTACAGGTAAAAGTGATATTCCCTCTCCTAAATCTGTAAATATACATCATCCTCCATTAAGTATTCCTGAACAAAATATTTATATAATCCTGTGTGACTTGTGTTCTAAATATCTACCAAACAACTTATCTTTGAAAAGTCTGATTAGAAAAAACCTTCAGTGTTTCATTTTTGGTAGCTAATATATGATATTAATTCTGCTATGTTACTATATGATAACACTTGCTAGTCTCTGTAATCTGGCCTTGAACATTGTAAACTACTTGTAATCATGCATCTTGTGGTACTCAATCTGATGGCTGAAAAAGGTCACAGCATGTTATGTTCACTAAACCATCTTTATGAATACAGCTTAAGATCAGGTTTTGTGAGGTGAATAGGATACTCTAGGGCATTTAAAACAAAAATTAAAGAAATCTAATTGTATTTATCAGTTCCTAGTCTGCTCTGTGACTCTGAACAAGGCAACATCGTTCAAAGACATCTTCTGCTTCTCTAATGGCAAATTGCAGTGGGTTTGCCCCAGCCAGCAGCTGAGCCTCCATCCAGCTCATTTCCACCCAGCGGGATGGGGGAGAGAATCGGAAGGGCAAAGACTTGTGGGTCAAGATAAAAGACAGTTTAGTAAGTGGGGGAAAAAAAAGGGGTGCAAAGGCAATTACCACCTCCCACCAGCAGACTGATGCCCAGCCAGTCTCCAAGCAAAGGCTACTCTGAAAAAACTACCACCCCCCCACACCCGCTTGCTTTATTGCCGAGCATGACATTATATGGGATGGAATATCCCCTTGGTCAGTTTGTCAGTTGTCCTGTCTGTGTCCCTTCCCCTGTGTCCCCTCTTGCCCACCCTTAGCCTACCCCTTGAGAGGGCAAAGTGAGAAACAGGCGGCCTAGATGCTGTGCAAGCACTCTTCAGCAACATCTAAAACACTGGTGTGTTATCAGCACTGTTTTGGTCAGTAGTCTAAAACACAGCATCATACAGACAACTATGAAGAAAATTAACTCCATCCCAGTCAGACCCAGAAAACATTTAAAGTTGTGTGAAAGTCAACGGGACAAAATGTCAGCACCACAAAAAGAGTTGTATCTGAAGGTGTTTCACTTTTATTCCAAGCAAATAGCTTGGATAGGTATGTATGGATACCTCTGTATGGATCTGTATGGATAGGTGCTGCAGAAGCAGCAAGAAGCAAAGTTTTAGCTAAGAACTGAAACATAATTGAGAAAAAAATGCATCCAGAAGTCTGAATTCTTTCCTCTATTACAGCAGTTCAACTGTAATAAAGATATGTAGTTACATCTATGAAAGCTCACCAGCAGGATTCCAGAGGTGTCACAGAGGCTGTGGTTTTAATAACAAGCTTAATAGAAGGTAGGGATTAGCTGTCAGAGCATTTAACAAGGATGAAGGAAAAAGAAGGAAACTAATCAGATTTTCACACAATATGGGAAATTTATGGAGCTGACATTAAGAAAATTATTGGAAATCATATATTTGAGCTGTAATTTGGACATAATCAGACACCATGCTCTGCAATGCCATATTTAGAATCCTTTTTGATGGTCAAGGCATGCTGTATGAGGAAAAAGATGAATTGAAGAATATTTTTTGAGATTAATTTCCATCTGCAGGGATGAAACAAATATATGCAAGATCTAGTTACATGTCTAAGAAAGCTTTTTTAGAGGAATTGCTGTTGATCCTATGAGATGACCTGCCTATGGGAGTCAAGTTTCCATGTTTTCTTTAGGAGCAACTCTCAGAACAAAAGAGGTTTTCTTGGCAATTGTATGTCCCTGGGACTGTGAATGTCTGAGTAATTTTGGTGCATGCCTGAGTTTTTGTTTTCACCTGTATTTCCTGCCAAAACAGCAAAAGTCGTAATTTGTCTGCATATTTAACCAAAATTAACTGTGAGTGTGCTGGAAACTTGAGTATCTATTGGATGGATGCAGGGTTACCAGAGCATGTTCCATCTGAAATGGTTAAATTCACAAAATGGGCTAGGTACTGTGAAGAAGAGATATTATTTGTCATCCTCCTTTTTATTTTACTTTTTTTACATACATTTGGTTAGTATCCTCATTATTTTTCATTTGATTTTGTGTGAAACATCTAATTACAGATTCCAGAGAGGACAGCTAGTGGCAAAATATATAATCATGTTCTGATTTGGATATCACAAACATATTTGTTCAGTCACAGATCTAATGCATTCGTAGCCTAAACAATGAGATATAATTTGCTATAAATTAAAAAAAAAACCCACTTGTGGGAAAGCAGATATAATGAAAAAGTATTATATTTGAATGGTTCAGTACAGAACAGCTATATACTTACTTAAATAGTAATTTCTAATAGTAAGGCAATAGAAGTAGTCTCTAGACTGGTCAACCAAAAGCAGTTTGTTGCATTTTTAATGTATTATGTAGTAAGCCTGAACTTTATGATAGTAATGTTGCATATATTTTTTGAATTATGTTTCCATTCCTGTTTAATTAGGTGGTGGTGTATACAAATATATTCCTAGTAGAGGCAGAATTTCCTGTACATAGCTGGAACTATGGATCATCTGCAAAGCAGAAGTATTTTTCTTACTGATACTCTAGTAGATGATCTCTTACTAAGATGTCAAGCTAGGGGCTTGTCATCTCCATTTCATCCTTCATGACTCTTGAAATATTTAGCATAAAACATACCAAGAGCAGTAAAATCCATGTTGAAGCCATATAGCTGAAATCCAAACGTATCAACTTAATAATGAAACTATATGACCCTTAATGAGTGGGACTCTTTCTTGCCCAAAATCAAACTTCCCTGACTGCCTCCTCACACCAAATACTCTTTGCTTTCTTCCTTGACTGTGTGCTTTCATGGCCATTAAGGTCTCTGTCAGTTTTTTGTTGTTGTTTTTTTATATCCCTTTTGAGTAGCATCAGGAACATAGTAAAAAATAAGGAAGGAAAGCATGCATTCTTGTAATTCTTAATGCTATTTAAAATACCAACCTTTTTTCCTTAAAAAAGTCTGTTTATACTTTGGTTAGAACCAGTTCATGCACTCAGTGCCCAGAAACTGCCAAACAGCAAATGTAAAACTATTTACTTCATTTTCTTAGGATACTGATTTTTAATTTCTCTTGTGTAACACATATCCTTTAATTATAACGCACAAAGAAAATTAATTATTTTTCAGTGTATGCTGTATATCATAGCAAAAGAGGGCACAGAGTGGCAGTAACGCTATTTATATTTTCTGTAATGTTTCTCATTGCAGTTATGAGAAACACTGTAGGTAGAGGAGCACAGTAAACATTTAACTCTTTCAGTTGTACAGCCCCTCAAAATCTATGCTAAATCCTGTATTGTTTTTTAAAAAATACAGTGGTTGGAAGTTAAAATAAATCAGAGTACCATACATTGGTTGTGCATTCTATGTATTCAGTACATGAAAAATATCTTTTAGGTCTTCATAGGTTTCACATTGCATTCAGAAGTTTACAATATCTTGGCTTGCCAAAAAGGGCAGTAAGAAAAAAGTACAATTCAGTGATATTAACACATTCTTGTCTTTTTTCTGTAGAGAGAGAATCATATTTTGAGAAGGAAACATACTGAGTTGAGTGAGGAATGATTTATTGTGTGTGGTATATTTTCAGCAGCACTGAATTACAGAATCTTTATGGTTTCTGCCAAACAAGTAAATACTCTGAAATTAAAAAAATTCAGTCGTATCAATTCTCAATTAAATATAATATTGTTCTATTATAATTCAGCACTCACTGTGCACACACATGAAGCTATAAAGAACATCAAATTGAGTATTGCCTTCATTACAAAATCATGGAAAAGAAAGGACAAAGGAAAGTGGAAGAAAAGCAACATTTATGGAAATACAGGTGCATACTGAACATCTCTTTATCCGAACTGTTGTATTTATAGAGGCTAAGAACCACTGCACTGGACTCATGGGAAATACCCTTTAGAATTCCTGTGTGCTTAGGAAATGGTCTCATAAATGCTTAAGTAGCTGATAAATATCTAGGTATTCTGAAAAGCATCTCTCTGGATTTTTCAAAAGCCACAAAACTATTTTTTTTTTTCAAGGGCAGCAGCAAAAGATCACAGAACCACAGAATGGTTTGGATTGGAAGGGACCTTAAAGATCATCCAGTTTCAACCCCTCTGCCCTAGGCAAGGACACCTCCCACCAGACCAGGTTGCTCCAGGCCCCAGTCCAGCCTGGCCTTGAACACTGCCAAGGAAGGGGCAGCCACAGCTTCTCTGGGCAACCTGCGCCAGTGCCTCACCACCCTCACAGGAAAGAATTTCTTCCCAATATGCAGTCTAAATCTATCCTCGTGTGGTTTGCAACCATTTCCCTTCATCCTATCACTCCATGCCCTTGTAAAAAGTCCCTCTCCAGCTTTCCTGTAGCCCCTTCAGGCACTGGAAGGCTGCTACAAGGTCTCCCTGGAGCCTTTTCTTCTTTGTCTCAGGACCAGTTGCTGCTTCTTACTCATGTGCTGTGTTCAGTAATTTATGGAAACTCTGGGCAAACTGCTGCTTTCTTTTTATCATTTTTAGTGGCAGGAATAATTTATTTTCTAAAAGTGGATCTCCAAAGTAAAATAAAAATGAAAGAATTAAGATATTCTTAATGGTTTGCAGTAGCCTGACCTTATATTAGAAGCCTTTACTTAGAATTAAAAGTTAAAAAAAAACAAACAAAAAAACACCCCAGCTTTACTTTTGAACCTTTTACAGATGTTCAAATATACTGAATGAATTTTTGAAGTTACAGAAAAGTAACCAATTTATCAAGAAATCTGCAAGCTTAAAGCATTCTCTAAGCTTCTTTTAAATACTTAAGTACACACACAGTCCCCTTTGCAAATGGCAATAAATAATTTATGTTCTGATGGTGCTTTGAATTATGAGGTATAACATAAGTACCAACAGTTGTAACAGTTGTAAGGATGGAAAGATTGTATATGAATAGGTTTTCTGCTCCGCTGGAATTCTCACCAAGTGGATCTCAGTACAACAATTAGGAACAGTTTGGGGTACAATTAAATAGCGCTCTACTTCCCAGAGTTTTTCCCTTGTGGTGCTGAGACAGGTTTTTCCATTTCTTTTTGAGAAAGTGTGGGACAAGGAGGAGTCTTATCGCTACCATTTTGACATTATCTGCAATCTTAATGTTAGCTGCAGTCCTCAAGGGCTTAATACATTCAGTTTTCCTCCTTGTAGGTAGACAGTTTTCTCCCTGCTCTTTGCTCTGTTTCTTTTTCTTTGTCTGTATTTTATCTTCTGTCAAAAGTCCCCTGTTTTACCAGCCTTCTCAGTGACATGTCCTCCCTTGTCCATTAATTCATGCTAAAAACTCAAGTAGGCATATAGGTTATGACTAATGCTAGCTAAAAGATGGCCAAGAAGCAGTAGTTAGTGGAGTAGTGTTGGATTGTGCGCACTTCTTGTCTATTGACCTGCTCCTTGCTGCTTTGAAGTGATCCCACTTGCTGTCTCTAAGACAAGTCTTTAATGAACTCAGGGATGAGATGAGATCCTGGCCCTCTTATAAACATTGGAGTAGTAAAACTAGGCCTGAGACTACTGAAAAAATTACTTCAACTGGACTGGAACCATAGTGTCGAAGAACTTCTCTGCTCTCTGTGCTAGTAGATGTCTGTCTCTAAACCTCTAGTACAGCGCTTGAGCTTGAAAACTCTCTCCAAGGAAGAGTTAAAGTTTCAAGTCTGCAGCAATTGCTAGTCCAAAATGTAAAGAATTGAAAAACTCAGATTTAAGAAGAGACATTTTACGCAGTAATTCACACACATGATTTAACATGCAAACCCTGCAAAGGGATCCAAGCAAGTACAGAGGCCTTTACCACACGGATTATGTATTTTTACAAGCAATCAAATCAGAATTGGGTACTCTTTACATAATCTTAATAAGCTACTTCAAAAAGTGGAAAATAGATAGTTTGTAGATAAATTTATTGACTGCTAATAAGGAAATGGAATTATTTTTGATAATCACAGTTCTGTGAACAACAAAATAGAAAGAAACCCAGTAGAAAACCCAGGTCTGTGTGAATAATAATTATAACTAAATTTCACATTTAAGAGAATAATCCTCCTCTATTGTATTTAATGAAAAGAATCCCTTCCCAAGAGTTTAAAAAATTAGATGTAACTTGCAGAAATAAATCGAAAGGCCACAAATGCTGTTGAGATGTAGAGCAACATCTGAAGAACACAGATGTTCTAGATGACTTTTTGTTTTGTTAAGACAAGCATATAACCTTGAAATGAGCAGAAATGGATGGTCTCACTTGACAAAATGGTATGGAATCATAGAGGTTGGAAGAGACCTTCAGGATCATCAATATAGATTTCATTTTGTATTTCTGAAGGCTTGATGATCCCGTGTTTTTTTAGAAATGACTAAAAGTTTTCCAGTGGACAAGTTGAAAAAAGATGAAGGTGGAGGTGAACCTGCCTTTAGGTATCTTAATATTCGGGAAGGATCTTATCAACCAGATCTGTTTAATAAACCCAGCAAGACTCCCAAACAAGGTGATCACTAAATGGGACAAATACATATGAATTCAACTAGAAAAAGTTATTTTAGGAAGTCTATTTATGATTTGGGGTTTTTTTTAATTAGCTAGTAGTGTTAAAAAAATGGGCATATTGCAGAGTAAGTAAAAAAAAAAAAGTAAAAAATTTTAATTTGCAGACACAACAGCTTAATTATGTGATGATATGTTTAATATGGCCTTGTTCAGTGATTTCTCTGCATGTCTGTTAGAACTTTTTGTCAGCTTTCCATACTATGAGAAATACTTCCACTTTCTTATTTTTTCTTAAGGAAGAGTTCAAACATTTTGTTTTGCTTCCCAGCTAATTGATACATAGATATTCTTGCATTATGCTTACAACTAGTAAGTCATGAAGTGTTGAACATTAGTCATGTAATTTACACCGTAAAATTTGGCTAGTAATGTTTAACTTACTATACCATAGATATTACTGCATGTTCATGTTGGGTCATGGTGCGTCAGAAGAATGCTACTAATAATTTTATATCAAAATAGCTTAAGAGGCTAATAGAGTTATTATTAACACTAGCATAACTAAGGAGATTGCTTTGGTTCCCTGTTTCATGTAGGAGAGCTGAGGGGATTGACTTCAGCTCCCCGATTCTTGCCATGATGATTAAGGGGATTTGTTTAAACACCCCATTTCCTATGGTATAGCTACTATAAAAGGATTAGATTTGGATTCCACTTTCACATGGGAAAGCTAAGGGGATTAGCCTTAGCTTTTCATTCCATGACACAATAACTAAGGGCAATTGCTTTTGCTGCCCATGTGGTTGCATCAAGATTTTTCTTGCCTTTTCTGTTCCTGGTTCAGTTTTTTTTCCTCTGTTCTTACTGCATAAAGTCATTTTATTTCAAGCTTTCTGCCCACGGCCCATACTGAACTTTTTATCCAGTAAGTGAATTAATGAGAAATAATGAAATTCCATGTATTTTTGTTCTCTTCCTCATTGAAATTCAAACATTAGTATTTCTTTGGATAAAATCAAGTGTAGGAATTGCCCTAACTGATCACACTGCTGAGACATCTAATGCAGTATTTTATTTCTGTCAATGAACATGACCCTGAGCTGCAGCTGTAGATGAAGGACTCAGACTATTTACATTGCCCGTTGGAGCAAAACTGCAGATATCCTTGAGCAAGTCCAGTGAAGGTATCAGGTGAACCACAAGTAGTATAAGCAATTCAGTGCGGCACCAAATCCAAGCCAACAGGCATTCCAGAAGGGCAGGATTTGTTAGGTTAGCAGCAAAACCCTAGACTTGAGTGCTCTCAGAAACTCTCCTTGTATTTCTCTACAGTGTTACTTCTGTGAATATACAAGTTCCAGTAGAAAAAGGTCTGAGGCCTTTGTACCAAATTGCGTTGTGCAACTAGCACAAACATTTTCAAACCACTTAGAAACAAATGAGAGGTCTCTGTGTAATTTCAAACCAGGAACTTCAGGCATGGCTAATTAATTTATGTCTAAGCTGTTAAATAAACCAGGGTCTGTGCCCTGGCTTTGAAGGCAAGTGTCTCCACAAAGCCATTTTAAATACTTGCTCTTATCTGAGTCTACCTAGGGGATGAGCAGGTTTTAGTCTTTAAATCCAGAAAGTAAGGAGCTGCTTTCTTTGACATTCTATTTTTGTATCTTTTTTATTGTTATTTATCTGTGTAGTGGAAGTTCATAAAACCTTCGATATTTTCTTGCCAAAGTGCTTTAACATGTGCCTGCCTTTACAGTGTTTCTTTTGAAGTGGCATGCTTAAGGTTAAAAAAGTGTTTACATTCTGTAAACTGGCCTTGTATATCCTTATTGTGTCAGAATACATAGAACATAGAGCATAGAACATACATAGGTATGTAGGCAATCAGAAAAGAAACAATGTTGGCTTTTAGCTTAATAGCCATTAGCTTACTACAGGCCTCATCCATACCACTCACTGGAAGCAGTAGGGACTGTCTGACATGTACTATCCAGATGGACCATGCCCAGAAAATACCTAGGGTAGCTGCTAGTTGGTAAAGTCCAAAGCTATATTGGAGACTGCTAACAAGTGAGAAATATAGATGGTAGTGCATCAGTGTTGAGCCTACTGCCCTAGCCCCATCTGCTGTGCTAGTACAGACAGCCTTGGGGACAGTTTCCTTAAGACAATACTTGCAAGAACACATGCTGGTTTCCAGTTTTGGTCCTCCACAATGGAATAGAGCAGAAAGTTGGTTTGTTTAAAATTTAGGAGTGGTGATATGTAATTCTTGTAGTTCCTTGGCATAGGACATCTAAATAGTGTGAGCAATGCAATAAAAGAAGTTCTGCATCAGCTGCATCACACCTGGATTCCTTGGAAGTGGAACTCAACAATTTTTAGATACTGTGTGGTTCATATGGCAAAGGAAATACAGCCCTGTAAAGTTCATAGCCTTGTGTGATACGATTTGTAATTACTTTCATTACCCTTGGGAATATGACATTAGAAGAATAATACTTTTATTCAAACCTTAGTTTGTCTAAAATAATGCCACAGCTAATGCTGACTGATATGATATTTGAGACAGCAACTTTCTTAATCCCAGGATTTTTAAGAATCCTTTTAAACAGTAAAGTACATTTTGAGACCTTAAATTAAAGGTAAATGTAAAGTTCTTACCATTCATGCATTTCCCTGCTCTTTTTCACTTCTTAAAGAAAACAGAGGACTAAATTTTAGCACTTGCAGGTGTATGCAGAAGGAACAGGGAGAATGTCTTGGCCACCATCTGAAAGTAGATTACTTTCATATCTACACCTTGGTATAGTAGCAGATGGCATCTGGTGTACCAGATGGAACTCTTTGATCTAAAAATGTATGCAATATAGGTTAACAGCTATGTATTTTGTACCTGTTAAAGTCATGGATGTGGGTGATACAGACAGTACATGCCTCTAAAATGTGTGAAACTCCACAGAAACTGCAATGACAAATATCTGAACCGCTGGTGTATACAAGCGGCGTACATTAAATCGTGGAATTATAGGATTTTTTTGCTTGGAAAAGACCTTTAAGATCATCAGGTCCAACCATTAACCCAGCACTGCCAAGCCCACAACTAAACCATGTCCCTAAGACCACATCTACATGCCTTTTAAATACCTCCAAGGATGGGGACTCCACCACTTCCCTGGGCCACCTATCTCCTCATCCAGGTCATTGATAAAATGCACCTTACCAAAAGTAAATTCATTTACCTAAACCTAGAATGGAGTCAGGACAATGACTACAAATGAAAACAAAGGAAGTATTAGAGTTAACTGCCTCTGGAAGTGGAGTGCAAATATTTGGCTTGTGTTTATGGACTAAATACACGCTCACCTGGGACCACACTGGGTATTTAGCTTACTCTGTAGATTTGCACAAGGGACTGCATTTTCTATCAGAGATGGAAGCATGCCGGAACAGGGGTTTTATGCATGTAGAAAAATGAGACTCTTCAACTTCAGATGTGACTCTCTCAGTGCACTTAAGGTGTACAGTGCATCCATGCATTTAACTTTCCATTTGCTTTCGATGAGGGCTACACTGCCAAAGGACATTTTTTCAGAAATCTCTAGCAGTCTATGACAGTTATACAAATGTTGCTCAGAGCACAACTGGAGGGACCAACATTTTAAAGACAAGGGAATTCAATTAATTTCTATGTCCATAAAATTTTTAAATAAAATTAAATACTAAGGATTTTCTTCTTATGTGAATTGATAGATTGGCATATCTTATAAAAAGAAAGCTAAGTCCCTATAGACAAATGAGATAAATAATAAGATTTTCTTTTCTTGGGGTCTGATTCTAATTTAGGGTTTCTGAAAGGCATCTTCTTGTCCCCTGTAGAAATATTGTACATTCTTTTCTATCCCAAACACAATCAAAATTGTCTTTGAGCTATGTGACAATATATTTTGTATATCTGGTATTGTACCTTGTTAAAGAGCTGTTGAAAAGTCTAGACTTCAGCTACCTGAGAGAAAAAATAACACTACACCAAAGTACTAAAGGAATTTTACTGTGTGAATCCTGGAATTAGTCAAGAATCAACACATGCCACATTTTTACTCTGATTTTCTTTGTAAACAGATAATGAAATACATTTTCCAGGAGAAAAGTCACAGTGTTTTAGGTAAACATGACTATTTTCAGTTTTGTCACTTTTTGTTTAAATTAACTAAAATACAATGTTAAGTGAAGAAAGCATTTGTTTAATTAATTAGTTGCTGACTTGTTAATAGCAGTAATGGTATAATAATTACATATCTGTAGATCGTTCTCTATGATCATGCATGTCTTGTGATGTGCTGCGTTTTAGAAATTACTGTTATATCCCAGTTGTTGTAAGTCTGGCTTTTTTGTACCCTGCTGTCTCACAAGTTTTCTGGCTGCATTTGTCGGTTCATTTGGCTTCCTTCTAACTCCTTTCCAATCTGTCAGCAGACTTGCAACATTTTCATTTCTGCTAGCTGTATTGGTTAGATTCCCCTCAGTGTTCAATCTGTTCTGCATTCATTTTGCCATGTTCTGTGATGAATTTGTAATTGTGTCTAGAAATAGTAACTGACAGTTGGTCAGTTGGAAAGTGGGACAACTAAGGAATTATAGTGGCATTAGTTTAATGTACTTAAAAAATACAAATCATAAATAGGATAATTTAATAATAAAGTACTTCATTTGTGACAACACTGTTGTGGTTTAATTGTCTGAATCAAGTGAAATTTTGCTTTTTTAGAAAATATTAATACCTTCTAATTCAAATATGTGGTCTCCGTCTTTAAACTTTCACCACCATCTGTAAAATATCCCCAACTACAGCTAGCCCTCAAGGTGTCATGATCTCAGTTATCAAACACTGAGTGAGGATTTGCTTTAGTCTCTCATGTCCACATCATCTAAATCAGGTGAATTGGGAGGGTTTTTATTGCCCATGTATGTTTATATTGCTATATCAGTTGATTATGGTTTGAGACTTGGATGTCAGCTGAGCATATCAGTCTGTCATCTTAGAGCAGCGTTAGAGTATCATGCAACTACTCTGAGCACTGGAGTTCTTTTTCTTTATTATGTTCATATTCATAGGCATAACCTCCAAATCTTCAACTTGTAAAATATGTATCAGTTAGTATCTTCAAAGCATTGTAGATACTTATTTTATTTTATTTTTTTTTTTAAAAAAGGTATGCTTTCAAAACAATACAAAACTAACCAACCCCCTGTGTAAGGAAACCAACCTCCTATTTTGTATCAAAACCAAATACACTTGTTTCCAGCTAGTAATGATTTGGAAACAGAGATGTTTGTCAGTTTAGCATTGTGACACTGTATGGTACTATCTACTTTTTGCCATCTTAAATGCTTCTTTGTTGCAACTATGCATTTGTGTTAAGAATATGTCAGCAAATTAATACTAAAATGCTCCCTAGGAAATTTTTGAATAAAAGGTGTGCTTAGATTATTAGTTAGGAAGGCCTCTTTTGTGAAAGCTCTGCTGGAAATGGTCACTGCAATAATCACTTTAAGAAAAGGAGTTGGCAAGAAAGCAAGAAAACATCCTTTTTTAGGTTATGTTACCTAGGTAATATTGTGTGTGTCGCATTCAGGAGTCACTGAGAACAACTGGTTTTGGACAGATATTCAAGGGCTGAGAATAAAGAACTAGAGATGTTGACAACTAGGCTAGCACTACTGTAGTTTGGATGATGAAATCCTCACAGAAAGGCAGAGACAATTCAGGGATTTCGCCATCATTTGAAGAGAAAAAAAAAAAGAGAGCCATAATGTCAGAGATTTTACTCAACAGATAAAAACATTATCATTTCTTTAAAGTTTGTGAATGATGGCATCATCTCATCTTGGTACATATTGCTGTTACTTTTTTGGGTTGTGTATGACTTCAGTACCAAATATAGACATGCATTAGAATTCTAGTTTTTATTCAGGCTGATGGGTAAAATCAGATAAAACACATCATGCCAAATGTTTACCAGGTGTCTGAAGTGCTTCAGAAGAATTGCATCAATAACTAAATCGGCAGAAAAGCAAGTAAAGATAATCTGTAAGTAAACTGAAAGTGCAGGAAAGTGACGTAGGACAATTACAAAAATTGATGCAGTATAGATTAGACATGAGTTTCATCACTATTTCAAAATGTCATAGGATATTAGCTTGTAGTGGAGTATACCCATCTGAAAAGTACACAATGATGTTTTGCTATAATATGAATTTCAATAAAGCTTAGTAGCTGAGTGTGTTTTTGATAAAAAATTGACAGACCAGTTGCTATTTGGGAGACAATTTGCATCCAAAAATCAATAAAGGATGATGGTAAGATTTAGTGTAGTACTGCTTCAGCTAGACTAGGTGATATCTTTTAGATCAGTAAAATGGATCATTTTGCAGGTAACTCCAATTGATTTTGGCACAACGCAGTTAGGTACAAGTTTGGAAGGTAGGTCCATTCATGAATTTAATAGGCTATGAAATTATTAGGAAAAATGCAAGCTTACGTGACTTCTACCAAAAAAGCTAGCCAATATTCCCATGTTGGGTGATATGTAAAAAAGACTACTAATTTTGCAAGAGATAAGCTAGGAGGGTTGCAGGTATTTTGGAAGGTAGGATATTGACAAACTGAAGTAGTAGTCTTGAAAATTATCTGAGATTTTTTTGAAACAAATGAGATATTCCACATAGGATAATACATCATGGAATTTTTGGCAAAACTAGGTATTACTTACACTGCCTGAATGTCAGGATTGCTTTGAGTATAGCACAGTTTAACTGATGTGATATGACCCTGAGCTAACATACAGTGAATTATCCATTCAAAAGTTCTATATTACTCAAATACATATTTGTATTTAGTCACGCATATGTTTCTTACTTACTTTTAAACTACTTTGCAGTTTCAGAGAACTGTTTATACATTTGAATTGGTAGTAGGAATAGGGAATTTTCCCAAATATGCATTTTGTGGAACTCGAGCAAAATGTGCTATCAGTTTTCTGGTCAATGGGTCTTTGGTTAAGTAAATGTTATGGTTGTACCTGTGTATCTTTTGGGCAAGCATTGAGGAAGGCCTTTCAGCTAGGTTTTAGTGATATGCTAACTGAGTCACCATGGCTTCTGGTTCTAGGAGCACTGCTGGAATAGCTTGTGTTTCGCTAAAAAACACCCACAGAAATAAACTCTTTGTTGTAAACATTTTGCAGGCTGTTCATTTAGACCTGCTTTTGTAACAGATCACCAGAAACCTTTGAATTTATTCTTTTGTCTTTTTCTGTCGTAGCTTATGGAGTCCTCTTTTTCTTCACATGTGTAATGCTCTTTGGATTAAAAACCAAAAGTAGAGATTGAAATGGTGTTTTACAAGGAAGTACTGTTTGTGTCCTTCTCAATTTATACTGAACTGTTTTGCCCCAGGCAAGTCAGCATTGTTCTGTTGTTTCTCAGTTGTTCGTTGTACTGACTGAAAACTCTCTAGTGTATAATTTCATATATTACCAACAGGTTGTTCAGTAAGTAAGTTCTTCACAATGTTTCTAAAGCATTAAGAAAATAATAAATGCAAGTTTAGATTAAAAAGGAAAATACCTTTTCTTGTTGGTACTGTCTCTGTTACCATAAGCTGATTAATCACATCCATAAAGTTTTGAAATATGTTTTAAAAATACAGTTGGGCTTGTTTTATTTACTTAAAGTCCTATAGGTAAATACAAACCATCATTCTCTACTGAACTTACTTTATTCCTGTTAGAAGCTCCATCTCAGTCCCAGTACTCGCACTTCCTTCACTATAATTTTGAAATCTTTTTTCACTACGCATAGTAGTGAAAATTCTTTCCTATATTGTTTTTGATAGTTGTAGACTGGCGCCCAATGAACGTTGTGTTCATGTTGCCAATTCAAGAAAGTAAAATATATGGAAAATCAGAGAGAGGGAAGAGGACTTGGTCAGGAACTAAATGTAGTAGTTTTCTCTTTGATAAAGACAGGATCAGTGTACCCCAGCAACGTAATGAGTTGTTAAACAGTGAACAATGCAGTTAGGGAAGATTTTGTTCCTCTTCTATGGTGACCTACATGTTACTAGTCTTTTTGTTTTAACTAAGATTAAATTGAATTAATGGTGTTGCTTTCATTATATCATTCTATTAAGAAAAAAATCTAATTTGGAATCAGAAAGTTCCAAAAAAGAAACGTTTCTGTTTATATTTTCTGTTGAAAAATCTATGGAGTCTGTATTTTTTTATGCAATTGAAGAAGAATAGAAAACCACACTGATTAGGAAGACCATGTAATTGGGTGGTCATATCGGGTTATCCTTACAGGATTTCTTTTTATTTAATCTAAATAAATGAGATTATTCTCAGCTGCCTTTTACTGTCACTAAACATTCCTTATTTTAGGCTGTCGAGACATAAAAAGTTGAATCAATGGATGGAATTGAGAATGATCAAACTTTACATTTAATCTATTCATTGATAGCATAGGAAGGAAGGGGAAAATAATGGTGATGATTTTTGGAAGCATTCTATATCTGTTAGAAAACTATCTTAATATATATTTTGTTCAATTTCCCATTTATATGGAGATGCGGGGTTATGGTCACTTAAACTATGTGGAGTAGCTAGGTCAAAAAATGTGGAAACAAATAATCTACTTCTATGTTGTAGATGTTGTTCAGGAGGACGGTTTACATATATGAACACAAACAAGTCACTTTAATGATATAAACCATGCCTCACAATTGGCTTTGCAAGTGTAGCTGTGCCACTAGAGTCACACCAATAAAGACTTAAAATGATAGCTCTTCAAGCTGCAGTTGTGGTGCTTAGTAGTATGCATTAAGTCTATACTGGATATATATATTCTTGAAATATAAATCGTATACAATCATTGTATGTTTACTCTACTTAATTTAAAAGCTAGTAGAAGTTCCCAATGTTCACATTAGCTCTGCTTTCACCTTTGAGAGAATTTACTCTCACTGCTTCACCACTGCCTTACACAGTGCCTACAACAGATGAAATACACCAGAATTTTAATAAGGTTTTACTGCAAGTATTTTATGGAGATCAGGAAGAGCTATCATATAATATGATGAGTGGACACTTACTGTAAACAAACAAAACCACCACAGTGGTTTTTGTTACAGTTTGTGATTATACCAGCTGTATGGTTTTTGTTACAGGCGAACAAGAAATCTATCTTGAAATAGATATATATCTTGTGCATAAAGGGCACAGCTTATTCAATAAAAGTAAAGGGAGAGTACAGTTATAATTAGCTCTTGTATTGAAAGGCAGCTCCAGTGACCAAAACCAGAAATTTGACATTGTCAGACTGACATTGCCAGAAATATAACCAGAAAGGTCATATCCATGCGTGATCCCTGCTTTTATCGGTACAGATCTTTTGGGGCTAGACACTTTGAAGCATATATTAGTCTCTTAAGTCTCTTATAGCTGTAAAAAGTTATGATATAGAGATGGGTGGTCTTTGTTTAAGTACTAAAATTTGTTCCTCTTCAAGTTTCTTCCTTGATGTTAGATGCCTGCCATCATACAGGAAAACTAATTCATTATGCTGAAGAGGTGTAAGTGTGCAGTAAGCTAAGCTGCAGCAAAGGTTTTGTTTGGTTTCATAGATTACCATTAAACCCATTTTTCCTATTGTCCCCCTAGCTATTCCTAGTCGCTTAATCTCTTATAAGAGGAATGGCAAAGATGAGTCATGAGAAGTGGTTTAAAGCCCAGACAGTCTAGTGATTTGTGTAGATACACAACAGTAGACACACTAATAGAGAAGGAGGTGCAGAGTTCTGATATGATTTAAACAAAGAAAATAGAAAGCCAGTAAAGGTGTTCAGAGGGGGGGTGACCTGGCCAGGGCAACAGGCAATTAAAAGAAGGCTGTAGCAGTCATGTTTTGCTTAGACTGAAATGGACTTGTAGAAGTGAGAATATTCCCTTCTAAGAGATGAGTTCCAAAGTTCAGAAGAGAAAGGATTATGTCCGTGATCTTTAGGGAAGAGATCAATATTTGAATGTGGTCAGATGACTCTTGAGTGACAGATTGGTTAAGGCAATGTCAGTAAGTCAAGCAAGAAAACTCACAAAATTATAAAAACATAGAATAGTTTTGGTTGGAAGGAACCTTTTCAGGTCCACCCCTTGCTCAAGCAAAGCTAATTTCAAAGTTAGACCAGGTAGCTTAGGTTTTTTTCCAGGCAAATTTTTAATATTTCCAAGGATGGAGATTCCTTGGTCTCTGAACAGCCTAGTTCAGTGCTTGACTGTCTTTGTTGTGAACATTTTCTTCTTTATATCTGACTACAGTTCTCACTGCTGCAACATGAGATGGTTTCCTTGCATCATTTCACTATGTGCACAGTAGTCTGGCTGTGATTTCTCTGTGTCCAGATGTTAATTAGCTGCAGACAGCACAGTAGATGTCCCCTTTGTGTTCTTTTCTCAGGCTGAACACAGCTGCTCCTTTCACCTCATGTGATCCAGCCTCTTCACCATCTAGTTGAACCTCTGTTAGACTCACCCCAGTATGTCAATGTTGTTCTTATACTGGGAAGTCACAATCAACTTGTCCACCAAGACTCCCAATCCTTTTCTGCAAAGCTGTTCTCTAGCCAATCAGTCCCCAACCTTTACCACTATATGGGCTTATTCCCTTCCAGATGCAAGATTTTGCACATGCCTTTGTCAAACTTTCAGGGGTTTCTGTTGGTCTGTTTCTCAAAATCCCTCTGAATGACAGCCCTGATCTCCATAATATCATCCTCTGTCTCTGCCAGAGTGTCATATGCAAACAAGCTCTGGGTTTATTCCAATCTATCCACAGATAGATACAATGGCAGACCATGCCAGAAACCTTGATAAAGTCAAGATAAACAACAACCACTGCTCTCTCCTTGGCCACACAGCCAGTCGTCTCACCATAGAAGTCGATCAGGTTGATCAGTTGAAATCTGCCCTTGGTAAATCTGTGATAGCTGTTGTCAGCCACATTCTTCTCCTTTGCATGCCTTCTTTTGAGAAAGATTTGCTCCATAATCTTCCAAAGGACAGAAGTTAGGCTGACCAGTCTGTAGTTCCCAAAATCTTCCTTCATCCCTTTTTTGGAGTTGAGTGTGACATTTGCTTTTTTTCTAGTCTGAGATCAGACCTTGCCAGTAAAGACTGAGGCAAAACATTTAGTGTGTGCTTTAGTGTTTTTCATGTCATTTGGCCTCAAGTCCTCTGCTTCACTGAGCAGTAAGCCCACATTTTCCTATTTTGTTGCCAATATACCTATAGGAGTCTTTGCTGTCACCTTTTACATCCCACTCCAGGTTCATCTGAGCTTTAGATATACTAATTCTATTCCTACATACCCAGTGCATATATTCCTACGTACACCTTCTATATTCTTCCCAGGATGGCTTGATCCTGTTTCATTTTCCATACGCTTTCTTTTTGTGTATGAGCTCAGTCAGGAATTTCCCAACTGGATGTTGACCTTCTGCAGTACCTGCTTGGCTTCTTGTGCATTGCAACAGGCTGTTCCTGTGCTAAAAGGTCAATCAAACTAAATATTGGAGACCAGTCTAGAATATTAGGGCAGATTTGAGTCGTGTAAAGATGAATGAAAAATATTTTTGCCTAGAGAAGTAAGCCGAGAAAAGGTAAGAAATTTTCTTATACTTATCTGCAAACATTTAATGATTTAAAATTTTGTACAAATCCTTGGATGAAAAAAATATATAATTATAACAAATTAATTTGACCTATACTAATAACCTGAACAGACAAATTTTCATGCTCATTATCTATGATACAGTAAAAGAAGACAGTATAAAATTAATACTCTTTTAAAAGTTAAGTAGAACTGCAGCTTAACACAGAACGCAAAAGTTATTATCATTATTATTGTTGTTGTTGTTAGAGCTTCTCACAGAAGTCACTGAAGGCAATGCAGTGCATTGTTTTGATCAAAGAAAAAGCAGTTCCCACTTCCCACTTTCAGCTATAGCTAAACTTCTTGCTCAGAGGTTGCAAAAGAGAAGTATTTCACTGTTGGAATCTTTGCAACTTGCTCTCATTGTTAAAAACGGATTATAATTTTTTTTAAAGTAATTTTTGGTTTTAAAATTCTGTGGCAATATAAGCACGTGTACACATCCATAAATATATGTAGATAAGAAACTAAAAATATGTCATTGTGATGGGATTACCTATATGAAATTTTATTGCAGGATTTATAAGAGACACTGGAAAATATATTGAAGTATTCAGTATTGTAATTAGCCCTTCCTACTTTCTTTCTAGGGCATGCAAGAGGTGAAATGTTCCCCCCTTGGCCTTTTTCTTTAAATTTACACTTTAGACAAGTATGAATTCACAGGGAAGACGTTAGTACATAAACTCCCACTAAGCACCCGGTCTCAGAGGCTGTCTAAAACATTTATTAGAAATGGGACACGTTGATGGGGAAGTGTGAGCTTTCTAATATAAATAATCCCTTTATTTGCTGGAGAGAATTTTGTTAGCAATCTATTCTTTCTCTGTTAATATATCAACAGATTTAATAAGGTACAAAAAAGGATCTTCAGTTTTCTAAATAAGTGTTGCAGGTATATCAGGAATGTATAAGCTTCAAATAAGTATTGTTCTTTTTTGAATCGATAGTTACCAAGAGATAAATTTAATTTTATGCGCTTCGGTTTTGTCCAATAATGTATGTTTTGATACTAAAACTGTAACTAACGCTGTGTTAACAGCTATGGGTGAAACTATAGGCACAGAAATTTGGAAACCGGATGACCTGCCCCAAAATTTCACTCAGGCCAGTGAACAAAAGATGCTTTTCCGTCATGTCAAAACCTACCAAAATCATATTTCAAAGTATTAGAAGGCTTATGAGGTCTTTAAAGTAGAGTTTCATCCTAAGATCCTTTACAAGTGAAGGATATTATCAGTGTTACGATTGTTGCTAGTAATGTTATTCAAGCCAGCAGGAAACCAAATATTTATGAGAAATAAACAATATATTGTAGCTACTATAAATATATAAATATGGATTATTGCAATGATGGTACCTTTTATTTCTGGTTGTGGAAAAGAAAAACCTTGCCAATCTTAATAAGCTTTGTCCAACCCACTTTTAACTACAGATCTTTTGCAGATATGGGATCTTGCCAGATTATGATAAAATTTGCTAAGGTTTTGATGTTGGGCTTTAAGTTTTGGGTAGGTTTGAGATATTTTGATTGACTTGTTGCCATTTCTATATTCTTTTGCCTCCAAAATAAAAAAACTGGATGGAAGCTTAAGCATTTTTTGTCAGCCATGGTGTTACCAGTGTAAACTTCATTAAATTTGTGTGATGCCATGATGTGTAGCATTCAAAGTTCCACAGATACCTGAATGAACACATACAATGAATGAAATGCATTTTGACCCAGTGGCCCAACAGTATTTGGAAACAAATAGCTCATTTTAACAGACGTGATATATAATAATAAAGCACATTGTCAAAGATCCTTGTGGCAAGTTGCTTATTTTTCACGTCTTTGTAAAACAGTTTCTAGCTGACATCACTTTGATCTATTTGGGCTTTTTTCTTATCAAGGTGACTTGATGTAAAGCTTCTGTTCATTATCTTTCTTAAAAAGGAATTTGAGAAAGATGCAAAGTTTAAGCATTAAAAAAAATAAAATTTGACACTACAGTTTATTCCTGTAGCCTAACAAATCTACTGTACTGACTCTGAGAATGAAATCCTTGGTGTAAATTGCCATCTTGATGAAGTTAAGATGCTTCTGCAATTTTGATTTAAATAGCATCATAGGAGGCAATTCCTGAGAAGAATGTATTTCACTTGGAGTGAATTTCTCTATACCTCCAAAAGATCTGCATATAATTACTCTTCAACATAACCTCAGGTTTGAGGCTGTGATACATATCCTGTGAACTTAGACTGAATATTAGAGTATCAGTTAAGGAGATTTACTGTGGTATTGTTATTAACATTATTAAGTTACTAAGTTTCTCACAATCAGTGCTCTGTAGTAGCTCTGTGGCAGGTACAGGGGGATCTTAGTGTACCTGTACCAGCGGGGCTTGGTGTCCCGGGAGTCATGTTCCCCTCCTACATTCCATGGATTTCCACTCTGTCACTCCAGAGGGTCCAGCATAACTGATATTTCTGTAAAGCAAATGAGTTTTAACCTTTTAGGCTTACTGAGATCAAGATAATGCTGATGAAATAATGCCAAATTCTTGCCATGAAATTCTAATGCCATGGAAAAGATCAAATCATAGTTGGGAAATGCATTAAAGAAGAAGTGGCTTATCTCACTTGGGCTACCTTGGGGTCAGGCAGTAGTGAACCCACATGTGGAATTAAGAAGCTCTCAAAGCTTAAGAAAGCTTTTTCTTTCTTGTCCATTCTCACATCATTCCACTCTGTATAATGATCTGCCTCTCTACAAGAAGTCATTTTTTGCAATTACTGATAGCATACTCATTGACATTTTTAAAACAATGTTTATTGTCTTGAGAACTTTACATTTATGTAAAGAACAGCACTAAAAAATTTTATGGGAAAATGTTTTTTCTGCAAGAGTCTGGAAAATTTAATCAAAACATGAGATCTATCATAATAGAGCCTTTTCTTAATCCTTTTGATCAATGGCACATGAATAGTTCTCTGTTTCACAGGATACAAAAGTGATTTTTTCCCCCTACTTCAACTGAAGCATACTTTCAAGTATAAGGCTTGACATACTGCTTCAGACAGCTATCAGCAACCATTTTGTTTCATCAGAAGCTGAGTGATGCCGAGGGAAACCGAAGGAAGATCTGCAAATAAGCACCAAGAGTGACCGCGGGCATTCTCATGTAGGTTGCAAGGAGCACATCACTTGTAGCTCAGAACTGTAGCATTTGGATGGAGACTTTTAGAAATACTATGTCAAGAGTGAAACATGCATATCAAAAGAGGTCTAAATTAGAACAGCTGCTTTCAGATTTTTAGATCTTCAGCCACAGCAAACAGCAGTCACATCTATACTGGCAAAGAAACAGACATTGCCAGTGAAAGGTGATGAATTAATTTGAATTCATTTAGATTTCCCCTCTTCATCTTATATGAGATGTACTTGCAAGTCCACATGTATTTACTACAGGAATATGTGTAAAATGTAATTGCTTTCTAGTGGGCCTTTTGAAAACAAATGTTTTGCATGAATATTTCTGACAGAAAGAAAATGTGAAACAGTTTGGCCCATATAGAGAAATATAGTTTTCAACTTGCTTCCCAGAATTGTAATGAAGATGTTAAAATTTGTAAGAAATGGCTCTCCAGCATGGGTATGTAACATTTTTTTTTAATCTGATTTAATGCTTTTAAGTGGAATAGCTGGATTAGAAATGTAATATGCCTTGTAATATTTTAATATTTTCATTTTATTTCCATTTTTATTTCCAGATTTTGTATAAGATTGAGAAATGAGATATAGATGTAAACAGAAAAAAGGCTTTATTAGAAGTTTACTGTTGTGCAAAGAACAACACGTTTGAAACTTTTTTTTTATAGGTGATGGGCCAAATATTCTCCAGTTAGGCTTTCTAGTGAGTTGTGGGAAATAAAGTTCAAAAAAGGACAAAGGTCCCTAAGAGACTGAAGATTACTAAAGATCTATCACAATTTAAAGTGTGTACCAGAGATTCTCTGCTGTATTTGATACTGCTATTTCCCCTCCCATTGAAGTGAGGGATACTGCTGAATTGGTTCACTTACAGAACGAGCGTTTTCCATATTGAGAAAAGCATTAGCATTAATGTGCAGTAAGCGTTGGATTAAAATCTGAATGTGCCATACTCAATTGCAGGTAAAATAATGAATTATTTTTTTTCATGGTGATTTGATGTATCTTGTCTTTGACAGTGTAATATAGTAGAAGGTATAATTTGCACAAATGGTAACAAGTGGAGCATAAAAAACCTCACTAACTCAAAATACAGAGTTCACTGAAAACCTCCCAACTGCAAGGCCACAGGCCACAGGCTTTAGTGGGGCTGTTTCTGCTTTCAGATGCCATCTCTAAGTATAGAATTTTGCTGTCAGATTTTGAGGCTGAGGGTATAGCATGGCTATTGGGACAGTGATGTAAGTGAAGCAACTGGTAGAGATGCATTACCACTACATGTAAGATTTAAGTAGTACTGTTATTAAGGTGATGGTGGTATGTAGACATAAATTAGACAGAGTTTGTACATAGAGGTAATTTATTTCATTAGACTATTTCAGCACACAATCTTTCATGCACAAAAGCCTTTCTTCTGGTCTTCTTTAGAGAGAGTAGAAAATTTATCTGCTTTTTCCATGATACCAATTAGTCTAGTAAAAGCTATACTCTCCACCTACAAATCTTTTGCTGCCCATGGAATAAAATAGTTTATTTCAACATGTAAAAGTGCAAGTAGATAAACAATAATATAGACCGTATGCAAATTTTGAAACTTTAAAATCTCAAAGCACAATTATTGCAAATCCTTAAAATACAACAGCTACCAAAATATTATGTGTGCAGAGGAGTTAGTTAAGCACTGGATAATTAAGAGTACATTAGGAATATTGGTTCAAACAGTATTTTTAATCAGCATTTAATAGAATCTTTCGAAGTGCCATACTTTGGCAACACTAAATAAAAATGCAAGTTTCAACATTTGTAATGTAATCTAATTTGCATAAAATACACATTTATAATAAATCTAGGGCTCTGCAAGAGTAACTAGGGCTACGTTGTAGATAATTAAATCTTTAGCCTAAGTTCATTTAAATATTTGGAGGATTTATAGAAATAACTGCACTTAGATTTGTGTAAAGAAATTGTAGTAAATGCTTAACTGTTTGCAGTATAAAGGCTTAAAAAAGATTATATCTTTCTAGAAAAACTGAGTTTGACACGGAAGTGGAGAGATAAGGTCACTAGAGCATGGCTGAATGTGTAGGCTGTAAGTAAGTGCTCATTCATTTTAAACAACTCATGCTACTACTCCACAGTTCCACACCCCTGTGAAATGTAACTGGACATCAGAAACCCAGATTCTGTATAATTTAGCACAGCATCAGATCAACGACTCCTTCACGTTTCCATTCAATTCAGTGAAAATTGAGAGCATGAAATGTGCCAATTGTGGGAACATGAGGACCACATATAAGAAGGTTTTGATCAACTGTCCTATTAATTTCCTGTTTTATTAAGATATCTTGGAAGAAAATGAAAAAACTGGTTAGATATAATTTAACAGATGTGTATGTGGACCCAATGAAATTATTTATGTAGTCCCTAAGCAGACACAGATAAAAAAGAATAGAGGAAGGAGCTGAGCAGATTAAAGCAAACTATTTTTGAAAAGTATGGGGACAGCCCTTAATAATGAGCAAAGTTTCATTCAACTTTGTATGCTTTTACCAGTATTTTGGTTACATTTTACTAATACTGTTCATATCTTAATGCAGGGGATGGTCCTTAGACATCTCAATGATCAGAAAATAATTTTAAGTTATGTATGTAGCTTAGGAACTATTGACTTATAAATGCTGACTTCTGTGGGTGAGTTTTATAAATCTAAATGTCTCTGACCATCCTAGCAAAGACTGCAGCAGTCCAATTATGATTTCTGATGAAAGTCAGTAGAAAGACAGAGAGAAAAATATCGTGCTCTTTTCTGCAAATCTGTGCCCACTGAGAGTGCTCTCAAGAATGACCTCAGTATGCAGGTTTGTAGTTATTATGGGGGAAATGTATGTCTGAATAGCACAAATGAAAAGATGTACATGCAAAGAAAAGCATTAGTGTTTAGTCTCTGTAGTCCCCAAATTCATGACAGTTTATGGAACAAAAAATCATGAGCTACAACATATAGTCATCTCAGTGCAAAGTGTACCTGCCCATTAGTTTAAGAAAAGTTAATCCACATGCAGCCATAGCATTTCTTCGAAAGTCTCTCCCAAAAGGAAATGTGAAATTCCTAACTGCATCCTTCTATCTAATGCCTAAATCTAGCTAGAGCAGCACTCCAGGTAAGTGCTTAACAGTGGAACCATGAAGCTGGGTTTGAGTTTTTTTCATGCCAGTGTTACATTTGTGTCATGGCATACACTAAATCAGGAGTATGTGGCTTTAACAATACTGTCTTCTTTCCCAAATAAAGAAAAATATCTTTCTTATTTATCCTTGGAATACTTCATGGCACAAACAAATTACTTACTTAATGCCATTCCAGTTTACTGATAAAATGAGGCTACATATACTTTGTAAAAACATGACACAGGCTGATGAAAACACATAAGGCATCCCAACAGACTGTATTAAAACCTTTTTCATTTTGCTGTGGTGAGGACTATCTTTTTGCTACAACAGTGTATTGCTGATCTCTCAAATCAGTGCTCCCTATCTAGGAAAACTTCCAGCAGAGATCTAATCCTGCTCCTGTTCAACTTAGAAAAATAGAATAGGTTTGAGGCCAATATATGCAGAGAACTATGTAATCTCTGTAAATAAACAGACATTCTACTTGTAATCAATCACAGGGCAAGGAACAGCAAATACTAGGAAAAGACGTACAGATCATTTGCTTCTGTTACTGTACATTAAACCTGTGATTTTACTGGCTTAAGTCTTCTAGTGCATAGTAGTAGATAACACTGAAGTAAATGTTGCAAGAACAGAAAAGTGGTTTTTGTATATTGCAATGCTGCATGTCCCTGAAGAATAGAATGTAGTAGGAAAACCCCCTAGTGTTTGTGTTTAATCCAATACCCAGCCAGTAGCTATACACACTATTTATTTCTTTGTCTGATAACTTTAGAACATCTATTCTGTTTTGACTTCTAAAAAATATAAAGTATTTAGACAAATTTTCTTTCTAGTCACTAGCACAGCAAAGAAGACAGGAAGACAATGGTGAATTCATACAGCTTTGGCTTAATTTCCATTTTTTCCATTTGTGATCTTGTCCCAGTATTTAGAATACCAGGCCTGGTTTTCAAAATGTTAATGCCTTGAAAATGGTTAAATGTGTTGATAGAGTGTCAAAAGACTTATGATAAATGGTATCTTAATTAGCATATGTCAGTGTTGCGTGCCATAGAAACGAGCCGTTTCCCATAGCAGATGAACACTTTGTCCTTACAGAGGCATCATGGTTTTAAGACAGGCAGCTTGTAGCCCCTGCTGATACTGTCTTTGTTCAGATTAAGTAAATGTCACAAGAAATACAACATGGTGCTGTTTACCTTTGCGATGAGTGGAAATGACAGATTGCATGTTGATTCTGAGATACCACCATCTCATCAGCTGTTCCCAGGGAAGTAGGCTGGAATAGGTTGCTGTTCACACAAGTTACTTATTTTCCCTGTTTTAGGAACCTTTATTATAGGAGGTGAAACTTTCTGCCGCAAAAAGAGATTATGAAGATAAGTGCACTAGTTATCATAGAATTATAGAATCACTTTGGTTGGAAAAGACCTTCAAGATCATTGAGCCCAACCATCAACCCGGGACTGCCAAGCCCACCACTAAACCATATCCCCAAAGGCCACATCCAAACGTGACTCTACCACTTCCCTGGGCAGCCCGTTCCAATGCCTGACCACCCTTTCCATAAAAAAATTTTTCCTAATATCCAGCCTGAACTTCCCCTGGTGCAACTTCAGGCCATTCCCTCTTGTCCTGTTTTAGACAGTTGGACTGAATGATCTTGAAGGTCTCTTCCAATCTCCATGATTCTATGATTATTCGTCACTTGGGAGAAGAGACAGGCCACCCACTTGCTTCAACCTCCTTTCAGGTAGTTGTAGAGAGTGATGATATGATGGTAAAGCACAAGATGGTGGGAAAAAGGTCTGATCCGTTGTAGCAGCTCAGTCCCATGCAAGCATACTGGAACATTTTTACAGTGATAAAAATACTTCTAACTCACTTAGAAACTGAAGGTTGGAAAAGAAATGGTGGTTTGCAATGTTGATATCCAGTGCCTGGTATTGTCTGGGAGGGTATAGCTGGAAGTTTTTGGGAAAAGGGTAATATATACAGATCTGTACACTAAGATCATCTCAGATAAGAGATCTTAGCTAACAGGTGAAATACTTCTTCAGAAAATCTAATGAGTTAGAAAGTTGAACAGAATTTTTCTTAGCAATTTACTGACTTTTCTTTCTTGTATGTTTATGGTTTTTTAACGTTAAGCCTGAAAAATGAAGGTGTGAAGTTGCATATTGGTACCCAGTTCCTTGCCTGTAGTCTGCAAAATTTCATTACTCACCAGCTCAGCTGGCTCATTTATAACTCTCAACAAAACTACCTAACACAGATATTTTTTTACAGAACTAGATTCTAAGGAAATATTGAAGTGGGTGATGATGAATATGCATTTATTTCCCCAAATGAGGATTAAACTGTTAATTCTGTGTACAGCAATAAGCTCTTCAATTTTTTCTCTTATATGCTAAGATTTCAGACTAAATGTTCAGAGGAACAGTCTCCAGCACTAGCTTGCCAGAATGCACATTCTTTGAAATACAGAAATGTGTAAAAGGGATATCTACATTTTGCTTTACAGCAAATAGGAAAAAAAATGTATAAGAAGATATAAAGCCCAGTTTACAGAATGAGTAACTTGAGCTTTGGGTGCCTCTCAATGTGTCTTCAGCCTCTTGAGGTATGTGGTTCATTAGTGGGCACTTCAAGCATACATTCCAATCTAGGGCTTTCTATGTAGTGTAGTAAATGCAGTCACTTATGCCTGTTTCTTTTAAGTTTGCTATCAAATATGTTACAAAAAGAAGACAGGAACACAGAAGCAGAAAAAAAGTACTTTGTTTAATGCAAGTTCATCTATGAGATACATCAACAGCAAAAACAAGTTGTCTGTAGATCTGTGTTCTCCAACTCCATTTGATCCCACTGCCCATGCCATGCAGCACAAGAGTTTGGTGCTGGAGCTACCACCACAGCAAAGGCAAGAAACAAGATGTGCCGTAGCTGGTTCCAGTTCCATGCATTATGTCTGCCAGCCCACACATAAAAGAGACCAAACAGCAGAGGGACACTCTTGAGCTTTCCTTCATTTGGGTCACTATTTTGATGCTTGGATTCCATGGAGATTTTCTGTAAACCAAGCTAAGTTTATAAGGAGTTATGGACAGGCAGGCAGCAGTCACAGAAACCTCACTTCTTTAGAAGATCTGCTATCTCCTGTGTTAGTTAGCTTGAAATGATTTTTTTGTTCTTATTTTAAAGTCTCCCATTCTTTTGTTTTTGGTAAAAGGCAGATGAGACACTACAGTTAAAATCCTGTTGCAGAAGCTGAATCAAAGTCATTTCAGTGCCTGTGAAATGCTGATGTGAGGTGGCAGAGCTAGCAATAAAGTCAGTTGCATGCGGTTTAATGGAACAAAGGTACTGAGTCCTGAAGGCGGCCTTGGAAAATAAGGAATAAAAAATTTATGAAAGTACTGGGGAAAAAAGGTCCAAGTGACAGTGTAGCAAAAGTTGGTGTGGGGGTAAATGTTGAGCCCTTCTTCCAGATGTTGAGGTGAAATCATATGGAATTTATTTTCATATATTTTGTGTGATTTGTAAAGAAGTCATGAAATAAATAAAGTAAAACAGTAAATGCATATTTCAACAATTTAATACATAAAGGGCATCTCTCTCTTCCTAGCTAGGTGAATTTTTTGCTTTATCTGCAGTAAGCGATATCCAACCCAGAAAGTCTGTTCACCAGGGTATGACCATTTAATCTATTCTTTGGTACACTTCCATATTGATGATCCTTTGTATCCCAGACACATTGTTTTAGACTGTTTAATATCTTGAAACAGTTTATCCTTGGACTGTTGTATTTCCTCTACCAGTAATTTCGCAGAACGTACCAGGTCAGAGAAGTTTCTTTCATTGTAGTGTTTTCAATAGCTAGTGTTTCCATAGCCTTTAAAAGACTCCATCTTCTTTCACAAGTCAAATACATTTGTTGTGTATTGGCAATTTATCTTCAAATATATACTTTAAAGAAGGTCAGACAAATGGTAATCTGTTTGCAAATATTTTCATTAGAAATAGCAATTCACCACATCTTTTTTAAATGGCAATTGATTTGGTAGTTTGCCATATGTAAATTCCTGGGAATTTCTCCTTTGATATCTTGACGGTTCCTTTTTTTTTGTAACCTTAACATCTGTGACCAGTCCAGTGAAATTCAAAATGCAGCTTGTTGGAAGACAAGGTTTAAGAGAATGTTTTCACTTTGTGATGCCTCAGAGAGGATCATAGATTCTTTAATAAACTACTTGTTAATAAATATTAGAAAAAATCAATTAGATCAATTTTATTAGATCAGTTAATTAGATCTAGAGAATAGATTAGTTTAAAAGTTGTATTTAATATGTACAAAGACACATTTTCTGTCAAATTAATCTTACAAGCATTGCATTTAACAGCCTTATGAAAAGGTTTTCTGACATGCTATCCTTAGAATCATAATAAAAAAACCTCTTACAAGATAATCGGTGTAAGTGATTCACTGTACAGCATTCTAAATGAAACACTGGGCTTCCACCAAGCATTCCAGCTGGAGGTCTGCTCCAGCAAGAGTGGATTAAGAACTATTGTATTGGAAGGTAATCCAATAAATTCTATTGGAAAAGTTGAGTGGGGCAGACTTTTTTCAGCAATTTTCTCCTCACAGTAAATAAATATTGATATTAGTGTGTGTGTGGTTATAGGAAATGACATCATGCACCATATTAAGACATTGGTCATGGAGATGGAGTTGTATGTGCCATATTTAAATAAACAGTTTCTGCTATTTTAAATTTACACAGCTATATAAACTACTGTTACTGCTTTAATTTTCTTCTTATGATGTTGGCCACATACTGTTACCTAAGAGAAAGATAAGAGAACGAAACTAAATACAGTGAAGAACATACATTTGGAACTGATGGATCATTTTGTGGTAATTCTGTTGTTGCTGTCTGGGTGGGAGCACAGGGGATGGTAGTGTTCCCTCTTGTGCTTCAGCAGCCCCAAAGCAATTAGCCACTGTGGCAAAAGGTTGTGTTCCACAAGGAAACCCTGATGTACCAGCTCTCAGTTCAGCCTCTGGGACATGTTCTAGTGCCCTGCAGTGTGGACGTGAAGCAAGGAACACCTTGCTTTGTGCCAGTTACCGACTTTTTCACCATGAATTCAAGTTCAGGTTTAGATAAAATACCTCGGAAAGTACTTATCTTCAGTATCCAAGCTGAACAGCACAGCTACAGCCTTTATTTTTATTTTTTTTTTTAATAATGGACATAAACAAAAAACCCAAAGAATACTTTCTGTATTTGTCAATACTTGGTGTATTTACACGGGATTAACCCTGAATAGTGTTCCAGATAAACACCCTGCTAATTTGCTGTTGATCCTATCCTGAAACACATCTTTGTAGGGATTTTACCTTCCTACATCAACTGTATTTCCCAATAAATACTCTATCTCAGAGTAATCTGCAAGCCTTTATAGCTTACTTTCTTTCCAGTATCCTTTGGGATTTGGGATGATTTGGGAGATGTAGTGAGAAGCAGTCTTTCCTCTTGAAACATATTTAATTTTAATTTATTGAGGAGATAGCACCCCTCAGTTTTAGCACTCCTGCCTACATTAAGCAGCATTTTGTTCCTTTGAAGCTGCAATCATCTCTGTAAGATAACAGTGGTACTTGGTGGTTTATTGAGGAATTCTTCATACAGCAATGCCTGATCCCTTCCCACCTCCTTCCCCATGCTGTACTTTTCCATCTTTTAGGGTAAAGTGCCCTCATGACTGACCTTTCTATCTTGTATCTATCTGTGTGTTCTCAAATACATTTGATGAAAACATCTAATTAGGGTAAGTACAGATCTTTTCACTGAGATCAGATATAGTGACAATCAACTACTTATAGCAACAACGTAGCTGGAGTTAGGAATCCCTGAAATCTATCTTCTCCAAGGGTTACAGTAAAGCAGTTTTAAAAGACTGCTGTTTGGGGGAAATGTTGTTTCAAACAACAAAGCAAAGCCTTTTTTCACATGCTTTCATGGTGAATATGGGCAGAGTCCTATTCACAGAAACTGCAGTGTTCCCTTAGACAAACACTGTGATAAAATACATGCTTTCCACTCCCTAACCTCTGTTCTTCATCTACCAACATTCACATGAGGTACAAGTAAAGGGAAAATGTGCACTAAAGTGCATTACAGTGTTGATTTCCAGTGGCTAATAGTTCTTGCTCTGTAAACTATCATACTGCTTGATGCAAAATGGATGCAAGTTTTTGTTTTCTCTTCTTTTTCAAATCCTGAATCTTACATGGAAGCTACTGTATGTATTTTTAATTCAGAAAATGTCTTGTTCACATCCCGAATGCATTTGTTTTTAATCTCTTTTTATATAATTTTGTCTGATTTTTCTATTTAAAATGTAAGTCAAAGTGATGCATTCTGTACTTTTACGTCCTTCCAGCCCATTCCCTTACAGCTGTCTTTCCTGCTACATTGATGAAGACTTTTTTTCATTACCTGTGCACATTTCTGCTCTTTTTAATCCTTGGATGTGTCTGGTTCATGCTCCTTTATCTTCAAAAATGCAGTTCTTGCCCTAGTGCTAACGTATAGTAGGACTCCTCTAAGTGTATTCCCTTTGTAGATCTTCTTTTCATTATACTCTCCATTTTCTGTTCCTTAACTAGTTCTATTCAGTATTTCTGTTCCAACTTGGTTGCCTGCAGCTTTTAGCCTAAGTGATCCATCACACAGGACTTTTATTAAAACTTTTCTACAAACAATGTAAACTGTGCTCTGTATACAGCTGTTACATGTTTTGATGATGAACCTTTCAGTGATAGAGGATAAAAACTTTTGATGACTGTGTCTGTGTGATCTAGATTTCAAACTGTAGCTGCTGTAGTTTCCATGATAATGTTCCTTTTTCCACAAATATAAATATAGCTTTTAATTTTTTTCATACCATCTGTACAAATCTTTCCTTTTGATTTAGTAGCCAGGATAAAATATACAGTATGGCTTAACTTATTTATGCTTATTAAATATCTAAAATGTATCTACCTTAAATAAAAATAATTTCCTGTGTACAATCTTTCTATTTAAATCAGTAGCTTTGCTTCAGTAACCTTGAACTTAGCTTGAGTAGTTATCACTGCCAATGAGCAATGTTGTACTGCTATCATTAAATGAAAAAGTCATTTATTTAATAGGAAATGGTTCAGCACAGATACCCAATGGGTTGAGCTCTATAACTCTGTAGTTAAAATTTACTCTATTGAAAACGTGATGGGCCTCTGAGCACCAAGTTTTGTTCATCTTTTTCTGCTTCCTGCAAGGAGGAATTTTGCCACTCAAGTTTGTGCAGCCCTTCTGCTGAAACTAAACATTAAAGGTAAATGTAGATAAATATACAACTTCTTTATTTTTTTAAGCAGGTGGTTATAAATAGCATATTTTAATTTTACATATCATATATAAGATTCTACACTAATTTAATTCACTAAAACCTTGACTTGTCAGTATTAACATCTCAGTTGATGTTTGACTTGGTTAATGTAGAGTCGTGAAATATAGACTGAAGATGCAAATTTGTTCCAGAGAACAAATGGGGTAGTTGATTAAACAGTCAGAGCAGATTTGCTATCAATAGGCATGCTTAATTCAAACGTGGACATTGTCTGAAAGCTGGGTTATACCATGAGATTCTGTTCTACTAGCATAGTACAAGATTCAGACTTAACAGAAAGTTAGAGGTAAATTAATGGAATAATAACCCTGTCAATAGACTGAATTGCAGTAGACTGATGTGGCCACAGCTTCATTGTGTTAAGGAACTATCATGAACGAGTATATGGTCAAAAGAGCAGCTGGCCAAGCAGAAACTACTCGTTTGGAGCGTGCCTGGGGGAGTTCTCAGCAGGAAAATCTGAGAGGTAAAAACAATTTAATAACTACCTTCCTCCCTTAGGAAAGAATTCTATGTTTAAGTTTGTGTAACTGTGCACCTGTTATATGCCTTACCTTTCATGACATTTTCAACATACGAACTATCTTAGGATATGAGTAATGGGAGGATTTAAAGAGTAAAAAAATGCATGCAAGCATATGGGTTGCCTAAACTCAGATGTGAGAGAAGCCTAGGCATGTTCACCTAAAAGGAGCTTTTATCTGGTTTGAAGCAACCAGCACTGCCAAATTTCCTGAAATAGAAAGCAAATAGAGTGGACTGTGATGTCTTTGCAAAAAGACCAGGAAAAGAAATGGCTAGATGCAAGGTCCAAGGAAATAACTCTTTCTTTACTGAAAAGGTTTGATTTTCAGGGCGGGGGATAAAGTAAAATCTGCATTTGACACTAAGAAGCTACAGTTGGTTTTAAATATATTCTTTAATAACTGTGACTTGTTTGATTTTTTTCTTCTGACTGACAAAGAAAATAAGGAAGTTTCTCAAGTAAAAGCAAATGTGAAGACATAAAGTGGCTTAACACAAACTATAACAACAGCTGTAATCCGTAGAGGTTGATCAGAGAGCTAACTGATTGTTGGTTGATAGGGCAGCCCCGCTGACCATTGCACTCCCAGGTGGGAATTGTTTTGTACTAATAAGGTTGATTACTTAACAAGGCTGAGGACTTTAAAAGGCAGGGCTGGGGGGGCTGTAAAGCCTCAGTGCCTGAGCACCGGAGGAGAGAGCAGTACGTGCTCTGTGTAGTGGACATTGAAGACTGTTAGAACTACAATACCAGCCGGGACATCAAGTGCTGGAAGTGCGGCCCCGCGCTCTGGGGCGGCTCAGTGTTGTATCTCCTGTCCTCGCCTGGATCCCCAACAGCAATCAAGGTAAGAGACCAGTGCCTTTTCTCAAAGCAAACCAGATAATTATTTAAATCCCGGTAAGAACTGTCTAAATGAACAAATGAATGAATGAAATAGTATTTAAGTAAATGCAATATCTGTTTTATTGTCCAGTTCTAAGTGATGCAGATACCTGGGAGTAGGCTTGTCTTCAGTACCATGTGTTGGAAATTTTTTCTTGGTTCCTTGGAGAAGAGAACTCTTGTCAGTATGATGGATTTTTTAATGAGCTGTGAAGTAGTTTGTTCTCCTGCTCCTTTCTCTTTGGATTGCCCTTGAATTTAAGGTTGTTAAAATAAATGTCTATGTTTTGCCAATGTCTTTGGCTGAACACCTAGAGGATGTTTTGTCCATCTTAATAAACAAAGGACACATTGAATTTGTAAAGAACAGGCAGATTGCCAGTGTCTGGAAGTCACTGATGTTAGTTTGTGTGTTCCCCCTCGGTTGTCCCCTTTTATTATGTTAGCCGATTAGTCTCTGTGAAAAATGTCTGTAGGTGAAGTTACTTATTTGTGAAAACAATGTTAAATGAATTGTTTGGGCAGATACATTAGTGATTTGAAAACAAAATGTGGCCATCAGCATAATCAGTTTGGAATAGGAGGTGCAGCCAAGATGTCTCTGGTTCCTTGTCCCACGTTTACCTTGTTTGACTTGCTAATTTAATCACTGGCACTGATGCTAAGGCTTAAATTGTCAGTGGAAGAGGTGAGCATCTCATCCCTGATGTTAGTTAAAATTTGTCTGATTTGAAAGTAAATTATGAAGGAAAAAAACAACTACATAAATGGTTGGCATCACTTGGTACAGCCATTTCCCGGTGAGGTGGGGAGGGTGTTATGCTCATCAAGTATATTAATTTAATAAAGAGCTGCTGCAGTAAGAGTCCCTGTAACAAAGTTCTTGTTTTTAATGACTAAAGAGGGGTGTTTTACCACTAGTTTATGCATGGCTTTATAATGACCTCCAGATAAAAACACATGCCAGTTTTATTACTGTGGTATCTTTCACACTTGGCTTATGGTTCACGGTCTACTTTGAATTGCAGTAAAATTGATTTGTCTTGTATTCCTTACATGTTTACTCTAGAAAACAAAGATTTTTAAGAGTGTAAACAAGGCTTTGGATGACTGTAGGCAACAGACACTTTTGAGCAGCACTGCCTGAACTGAGATATCCACATTAAATATTTTCATACTTGTTCTGTTGCCAATTCAGAGATGCAAAACATATATCACTTGGCTGGAGTTATTTGGTAAAAAACATAATAAAGCCATGATGTAGTTCTGCATTCACGACATGGACCTGCATTAACGTTGTTATTCATCAGTGTAAGAAGGAGTATTGAAATCACTAGCATTGACTGCACTTATAAATATGTTTTTTGTTAATAAAGGGAGGTCCACGTATGTTGGGAAGTGAATTATTTTCATGCAGAGAAATCACATTTTGCCCTTAAATAAGAGAATTAATAACCCACAGTCCTCCTTTACTGTTCATAAGTGCAAAGCTTATTGTTAGTCACTGAATTATTTTATGTTTAGAACTTCTATTTGATTCTAGTATTTTTCAGGACTCGGGGAGGTCATTTGTTAAAGTTACTGGTCAGTGTTGCTGATGAAGGCAGATAAGCAAAGTATATGGAAGTCTTAATGAGCCGGTGTAGAAAAAGAAGCCTGTGAGCTTTCAACAGTGTTCATTCCAAGTCTTCTCAAAATACTATCTGTTGGGAATCTTCCTGGATTTTTCTTTTCAGAATTGAAATGTAAGAAAACTATATGCATTTGAAACATCTCATAGCCTATGCTGGCTCTCTATCTAGAACCAGCATATTGTGGAAGCTCAGGCCACCCTCCCTGTACTTGATACAAACCTGGTTTCTTAGTGGTTTTTTTCTCAAGGATTAGCAAATATGCAATCAAACTTACCAATGTATAATTTAGACCAGTTAGCATACTGTATGTATGAAATAATGAACGGACTTTCCTTATTCATACTGTGAATGATACACATTTCCCTGGCTCTCATGCTGTCACTAATAACCAAATAAAACAGCATGAAGAATGTTATGCATACGCTCCCTGTATGTTAGGGAGTGTTT
>VZRW01003658.1:0-10177 GCA_013398125.1 Aegotheles bennettii | reverse complement strand
CCATGGTTTGCATGCCATGCCTGACCAAGCAGGTGATACTTAGCTTCCCCTGCATTGCTCTCTGCTTGACAATGAAGCTCCAAGGCAACAACAGTAGGCATACAGAGAACGAACTATGGAAAGCGCAGACTGCAAACTCCAGAGGGGAATCCAGAAGCATAAATATTTGTTATAGTTTGAAAGGGGCAGGCAAAATCTTATTGGCTTTTGCTGCCAGGCACCCAGTGAACAAGGGGCGGAGTTTAGGCCCCTGTTGTGAAAAGGGGTCTAGGTATCAGGTATCAAGTATCAGGTTCCAGTATTTCCACACCCATTTTCCTGCCAGACTCTATAAAAGCGAGGAGGACGGGGAGTCCCCTTTTCTCTCCTGCCCTGGTAGTCTCTCCGGCTCCAGCCTGCTCTCCGCTTTGCTCCTGCATTTCCCTGCGTGCCGCTCGCCACGTGGAGACCAGAGAAGAGGCCCAGCTTTGGCTACCAGCTTCGCCACATGGTCTGCAGCATTCCAGCATTCCAACTGCACCGAGTGCTGGAGCTTTGGACTCTTTTTCATCCCATCGGCTTTGCAGTAAAGGACCTTTCATCAGCCTGTAACGCCGGTCATCTGAGCTCGGGTTGCATATTTTGTATATATTTTCTTTTTCCCCACTGGTTAACTCTTTCTCCCTGTGCCATTAAACTTGTTAAAGTTTTGAATTTCCAACTGCTCAGCCCGTTTTTTTTTCTTACTCCCCTTCTAATTTTCGGGGGGAGTGATAGAACACACTTATATTTATGCAAAATTGCTCAGAATCTAGTTGTGTTCTTCTAATTTTATGTAAAGGGGATTTTATATGGCTAAATTAGTATGTGATTCTTTGAAAACTTAGAGCTGTTTTCCCCCATGTATTTCTAATATTTGTGTCAATAAGAAAGAAGTGAAGAGGGTTCAATCACAGTATCAGAAACATTTGATTTTTACATTTAAATTCTTTTATAACTTACAATTGGAATAGACCTGATGCACTGAAAATGGCTCTCCCTTATTTTGTTAATGAAACATTTGAAGATATAGAATGAAATTGTAAAATATTCACAAAGTGGTTGCAAACAAATCGTAAAGAAGCAAAGACAGGAGGACGTAGTTGGAAAAATGCAGCTGATAGTATGTCATTTACTCTTGAAAGTCATAAAGTCTTAAGATGTTGTCACTAGTTCAGATGAAATAAAACTCCCTGGATCTCCACTGAGCCTGTAAAAACTCAGAAGCTTTACTTCAGATTTGTTTTGTGTGATTGGTAATTTTTTCCTGCTTGAAGTCAATATCTGTATTTTTCTGAGCTGAAAGGTTTATTTTCGGTTTTGTTTAAAGGGTATAATGTGGAAGTGTATGTAAATGTGAACTATTGTACTATGAATAGGCATACCTGCAAGCCAGAAAAGACTACAAGAGCTCTTCTTCATCAGTTAGTTATACCTGCTTTGTGAATTTAGCTGTTTCTAGTTTCAATCACCTTGGATACACACATTTGCTTTACATTTTCTACCAAATATTTTAGTCTCAGGCCCTCCAAAATAGTTTGTTTTCTAAATTGTGAATCTCTGAATCTATATTGATGGTTCTTTTTTGACATGGACATTGAGAAGAGGAGAAAGGAACTAACACTGGAAACTGGGTAATTTTTTTGTGAAAAAATATGTATAATTTAATAAATATGACACAGTAGAAGTCTCAGGCAGTCATCAAACTTCGGATAATATTTTAGCTTGTCATGCTGAAGCAGGAAACACTAGATAGTTGGTGGTCTTAATACAGACCTTCACTCCCTGCATGGTGAGATGGGGAAGAAAATTGAAAGAGTGAAAGTGAGAGAACTTGTGGATTGAGATAAGAGACAGTTTAATGAGTAAAGCAAAAAAAGCATCGCACACAAGCAGAGCAAAGCAAGGAGCTCATTCATCAGTTCCCATCAGCAGGCAGGTGTTCTGCCATCTCCAGGAAAGCAGGGCTCTTTCATACATAAAAGTTACTTGGGAAGACAAATATCATTACTCTGAATGTCCTCCCCTTTCTACTTCTACCAGCTTTATATGCAGAACATGACATCATAAGATATGGAATACCCCACTGGTAAGTTGGGTTCAGTTGTCCCAGCTGCGTCCCCTCTCAACTTCTTGTGCACTCCCAGCCTGCTTGCTGGTGGGCTGGTTGAAAAACAGAAAAGGCCTTGACTCTGTGTAAGCACTGATCAGCAGTAACAAAAACATATTTTTGTTATTGTTAGGATCCGCTTATTAAGAGATATCTCTGCCCAAATTAAGGTACAACTGAGACCATATGCCAAAGTCAATAATATAAATTCTATTTAACAGTAAATGTGTGAAAGAGAGAGAGAGAGTTATAAAGAAACAGGGAAAGAGAAAGAGTGTGAGAGAGAGATATTAAGCAAAAGATATCACTACCACTTGGATCCTTTCAGTGTCCCCCAGTCCTTCTTCATCTTAGTGTGCTTGGTAGTGGGTGTCTCCAGAGTGTTCTTCTGGAGGTACCAATTTTATACAGTGCAAGTCCTGGGCATCCACTGGGCATAGGTGCTGTTCCCAGCTCTGGCTGGTATGTGTGCTTCCTTTCTCACAGTTGCCAGGTGGGAATTTTGTCCGGATAGGTTACCCAGCTCTGCTTTACCAGATCTGGCTTCCTATTGCTGCCATCTGCACAAGTTCCACATGTCTGCACAACAGAATTTTTGTCCAATGCACTAACTCAAAACCTTTCCTTCTGTTTAGGCCTAGAATTGAGCTTTCCTGTTTGCCATCTGCGTTACCTTAAGTTGCTGTTGTGGTGGCTTATCTTATGGGGACTTCCTTCTTTGACAGTGTCTGAGACAGTTCATTATGTTCTTTAAGTCCTTACAGTTATCAATACTGTTTCCAGCGCAAATCCAAAGCACAGACCCTATACTTGCTACTATAAAGAAAATTAACTCTATCCCATCCAAAAAAAGCACAGGTATAAACATGTGTGAGTCTACAACTTACAATAACATGGAAAGTAAGGTAAGAATCTTTCTTCAATATCATTGATCATAGAATTTTAGAATCATAGAATTATTGAGATTGGAAGAGACCTTCAAGATCATGCAGTCTAACCACCTGCCTACATCACCATTAAACCANACCTACATCACCATTAAACCATATCACCCAGCACCAAATCCAGACACATCTTGAACACTTTCAAGCACAGTGACTCCACCACCTCCCTGGGCAACCTGTTTCAATACCTAATTACCCTTACAATGAAGAACTTTTTCCTAATGTCTTATCTGAATCTCCACTGATGCAATTTAAAGCCCTTTCCTCTCATCCTTTCACTATGGGCACGGCAGAAGAGACCAACTCTTGCCTCACTACGACCTCCTTTGATGGAGTTGTAAAGAGCGATGAGGTCCTCCCTGAGCCTTCAGACTGAACAACCCCAGCTCCCTCAGTCATTCCCAATAAGACATATTTTCTAGTCACTTCATCAGCTTTGTTGCCCTTCTATGGACTTGGTCCAGCACCTCGATGTCTATTTTGAAGTGAGGGGCCAAGATGCCAAGGGGGCACACTGCTGGCTCATATCCATCTGGATGTCAACCAGCACCCCCAAGTCCCTTTCTGCTGAGCAGCTTTCCAGTCATTCTTCCCCGAGCCTCTATTGGTGCCTGGAGTTTTTGTGTCCCAAGTACAAGGCCTGATACTTGGCTTTATTTAACCTTATCCCATTGGCCTCTGCCCATTGATCCAGCCTGTCCAGATCTCTCTGCAGGGCATTATTACCCTCAAGCAGATCAACACTTCCACCTAACTTAGTGTCATCTGCAAGCTTACTGAGGGTACACTCGATCCCCTCATCTAGATAATCAATAAAGATATTAAACAGAACTGGCCCCAACACTGAATCCTGGGGAACACCATTAGTGACTGGCCACCAACTGGATTTAGTTACATTATCCACAACCCTCTGGGCCCATCCTTCCAGCCAGTTTTTCACCCAACAGAGTATACCCATCCAAGCCATGGGCAGCCAGTTTTCTTAGGAGAATGCTGTGGATGACACTGTCAAATGCTTTATTGAAGTCTAGAATGATCACAATGACTATCTTTTTATATAATTCAATGATCATATTTGCGTAACGACATCTGAAATACTCCATTGTTTTTTGTATGTGTCAGTCCTGAAACAAAGTTAGAGACTTTTCAGCTAAATGCTAACGTCTGTCTCTAAGCTCTGCCTTTGTTGTAGATATTGACTTCAGTCAGAGACCAAAACGACCCTCTGTCCAGAACCCTGTACTACTAAAAATGCATGTCTTCCTAAAATTGAACATTTGGTACTGCATAAAGAATAGGACAGATGTGTCTGATAGCTCCATCTTGTGACATCAACTTTATTCTCTAAGATATTTAACTGGAGGAGTCTCTCTGGCATTTTGTCTGAGTGACCTGCTATGAACCTTAAAGTTGGTCATTGTTCACCTTTGTACAGAAGAGATGCTTTGGCTTAGGATGTCTGTTCAGCTTATGAACTTCAAATTTCAGCACCAAAGAATGAAAGTCCCTTTTCTACTGATGTTCTTTTGTAAGAGAAGCAATGGGAATTGTTGACTGAATTTTTATACTTGTCATTTATATGTCAAGCAAATGTGTAAAAAATCTTCACTCTGGCTCTAGAAAGGTGTGTTTGGAAACATCTGGGTGAGGTGTAAGAAAGGAAGACACAGTTATTCTGTAATTTCTCTTAAACCATTAAAGCAACCAGAAAGAGGTCCAGTTGTTTGCTGGGGAGTGTATTTTAGAGTATTCCTTTAACAGTCTCTTTTTAACTAGACATAAGTTACCAGACTTTAATAAATGAGCCAAAGTATACCTGTGCAGGTTAGTATGAATATATGCTATCTGAAGAGAGTGGGTCAGGTGGAATATTTATTATTAGAGAGACTAGAAGTCACATTTGGGCAGTTTAGGCCCAAAAATTCTAAATAACTCTCCAACACTGAGTAGCGGTGGTGATCAATGTGTGAAGAATACATATACAATCTAAACATTTCACATTTATTTTATTGATGTCAAATGTAGGAAAGTTGCAAATTTTCACCTACTAGTACATCTAGACTACACTGTTTCCCTAAACGAAAAACTTTCTTAAATGTAATCATACATGAAAAAAAAGCTAGCTTTATAAATACTGTGCCCTATAATGAAAAAACTCAGTATCTAAATCACCACCAGAATGATTCTTAGAAATGGTAGACGGTTTCAGTCTTTCATGTCTTCATAATTTACTCTGACAAAATTATTTGATGAGCTATAGTGATACAATAGGAAAAATGTGATTGTGAAATCAGCATTTTATTTTTGTAGACTACATCCTGAACCCTGAGCCTGAGATATTCTCCTTTATTTCCAAGACATTAACTGTACTTTTGCTGAAGACAGAGCTGTAGGAAAAAGCTGGAAATGTTCATGATACAGGTGTGTTTATGAGATCTTTCATGTATAAACATCCTTTTACTTGGAGCAAAGAGATGAACACCTGGGATTTTTTTTGTATCCTGAGGTGTTGGTACTAAGAACGTATCAAATTCTTTGGATGAAAAAGACTTTTGAACATTGCATTTTCATTGATCTAAATCTGAACTGAAGAATTAATGCAACTTTGAATACAATCAGGAAGAATTCTCTGCAGCTGAGGTTAAGCAGAGGTTGTGATATTACAAATTAGAACTAAATAGGAGATTGATATTGAGAAACTGTAACCTTGTTAGCTGTACTAATAATGAATCAAGTCTCTGAGGCAAAGGGTCCCTAAAGGTGAGATAGCTGGAGTGTGAATACAAACGGCTATGCTATTGTTAAAACATCCATTTATGAAAGCAGGTTTATAATACATATTTGAAGCTGAGCTTTCAGGGAGATTAAACAGAGTCTATAGATAAAGCATATAGGGAAGCTGAGATGCATTTCTTTGGCTGTAGTTACTTTAATTAAATAACCTGACATAAATATTTCTCTATCAGAAAACCACATTAGAAGAACATTCTAAGGTTGCAAAGTCAAATGATGAAAAACTAGAAAACGTGTGGAAAAAGTATTGTTCTGTAACACATTTGTACAATGGAGCAGTTTCTTGTTATGTTAAATACTGCTGTCTGATCCCAGATTTGTTCTGTGCAAATTCTGAGTGACATCACTCAATGGCCAGGTATTCAACTACTATCTATATAGTTATGTAAAACTGTGATTTGCTTACTACATGTTCCCCAAATTCTGCTGTGAAAACACAGATTTTACTTCTCTGTTTTCTACTGTACTCATCACTGTAGTAGCTGAAGGTTTTGCAGGTATGTTTGGGAACTCTTGTTGATATTTATTCTGAAACTTATTTCTACTTATGCACAGGGAACAGATGAACAGGCACATTAAGAAAATTATTATCTCCTAATTTTAGAGAATTTTAAAGCAGCAAGATTTCTTTTTTCCCCTCAGGATTGTGATGTTCAGTATTATCCGTCACTTCAGATAGTTAAAACACTGTTCCAAATGACTTCACTTGTAGTTCTGAAAATATGAGGAAGAATAGTTTTATTTGTGCTACTTGTTCTGGATTCCAGTGGAAGTTAGTCACACAAAAAAGGAGCACATTTGGCCCTAGACTACTTCTTTTGTTTTTCTCAGTCTTGGTGTTTATTTTTCAAAGAACTTTCTCTAGCTCCATTTACTCTACCCGTTTTCTTCTGTTTCAGTTTAATGGTAAGGGTGAGCTGCAGGTCAAAATCCAGAGAACAGAATTGCTCTCTGTTACTCCCCTCACCCTCCCAGGGGAAGATAAAAGGGGAATAAGGAAGGGAGACTTAAGGGTTGGAAGTTAAAATTTTAACAGGTTTAATAGAATGGGAAGGGAGAGTAACATGTGGGAGATGGAGGTATACAAATATATACAAAACCTGATATTGATGATCACTGATATAAGTCCTCAAAAGCCCCGTGTGGGAGAGCCAATGTGGAAAAATGGTCCAAACCTCTTCCCAGAACTTGATGGAATTGGAATCTGTGGAGCATGTGGTGAACTGGTGACAATCTCCAGGATGTCTTAGTGTGAGGTTACAAGGAAGAAGGGAGCAGGAAGAAAGGGGCGGATTTCCTGTCCTCCTGACTTTTATAGAGTGTGACAGAAAATGGGAGTGAATATGGACCCCTCTCTGTTCTGACCCTCCAAATCCCTCACGGTCCTAAACTCCATCCTTTTTCTAGGTCCTTACACAGATGCCATAAAATTTTGCCCTTATCCTCGCAAATCATAACACATTTCCAGACCATTTTCAAAGCTGATTAGTAGGTCTAAGCTTGCCCTTTGAGATCTTTTCAGCTCTTCTCTAAATCTTCTTTCATCATAAGCTCAGTATGGTTTCTTGTGAGATATCTCTTCTGAGTCTTGTGGGTCTTGCTTTTAGTTCACATGCCTTGCACAGTCCATAATACAGTAAGTATCTGTTTTCAAAACAGCAAGAAGAGATTGTTGTCTCAAGTGGAAAACTTAACCCTGAATATTTCACTACCAACATTTGACTTCACATCAAGAAACATATAAGTGCAGAGTTGGACCCACTCAACCAGTAACTTAGCAGGTACTTATCCTACCCACAGCTCACAAAGGAGCATTGCTGATTACAAGGGGACATTTAAAATTGCTCTTGGGTTCCTTTTTTCAACAATGTGACAATGTGCTTCTGTAAAGAAAGGAATATACCTCTCCTGAGTGAGCTGGTCCTATCCTCTTAGCTCTTGCACAGGCAGAATTACCAGCATCTTTTGCTACCTCCTTTAAAATGATGTGCTGAACCTTTGCTCAAATATGTACAAAGCTGTAATAGGCTGTTAAGAATTTCTTTTGTAAGTATAGACAGGTCTACAAGTATAGCTGACTTAATTTTCAGTCTAGCCATGGTAAAGTAGAGCTCTTGGAAAAGCTTCCCAAAAGGATCAATATGACACGGTGTCAATGTTATAGAATGAAGATTAGTGCCTGAATGTGACAGGGAAACTGAACTCAGTGACTACAAAAGTGAGAAAACTCATGGGATGAGATAAAAAGAATTTAATAATTGAAATAAAAGAAAAATGAAAATAGTAACAGTACATTGCAATGAAAACACCTTCTTTTTACATCCTGAATTGGCAAAACTGTCAAAGTGGAATATAGAGAAAGGTTAATTTCATCTGGGTATGGTATATAGGTGTTTCTAGTGCTAAGCTGTTGCTAACCATGGAAGATTTTGGTTTTTTTCAATTTTTCAGCTTTAATGTTTGCATTGTGTCTGTCTGGGATGAAGTTATGAAATTAGCTTTCTTCATGGCAGCTCATATGGTGCTGTACTTCGCATTTGTATTATACCATTTGCTTTTGTATTATAGCATATATACAAATATATATAGCATTATATACATTTGCATTATAACAATGTTGATAACATGCCGGTGCTTTGGCTACTGCTTAGTTCAAGGTTTCTCTCTTTTCCATGCCCAGCCCTAATACAAATAAGCTGGATGTGAGAAAGAGGCTGGGAGGGGATACTATTTGGACAGCTGATACAAACTGACCAAAGGTATATTCCATACTGTACGGCACCATATCCAAGGAATAAAAAGTTAGGAAAAGTGAGACGAAAGGGGGATGTTGGTGGTTATGGTGTATGTCTTTTGTGTGGTGAAGCCCTGCTTTACTGGAAATGGCTGGACATTTCCCTGACAATGGGAAGTAGTGAATTAATTCCTCATGTTTGCTCCACTTGTGTGTATAACTTTTAACTTCCTTATCAAACTACCATTAATTTTATTCTTAAGTCTTTTTGTTTTTCTTCTGTTTTAATTCCCATCCCCTGGGAGAAGGGAGTGAGTGAAAGGAAGAGTATGTGTTTGGCTGTTGGCTGCAATATTGAAGATAGAACTTTGGCAAAATTTAGACATCATAATAAGTTTTGGACATGCTTTCAAGATCTTTAATTATGGTGTCAGCTTCTCACTTCTCTGTATTTAGGTAGAAATTATAATCAGTGTGGGTTAGTTCTCTGGTTTCACTTTGAACTTAGATCTGGTTTCAAAGTGAAATAGGATAGAAATTGGTTATGAGGAAGAAACTTTCCAGTGAGGGTGGTGAAACACTGGAACTGGTTGCCCAGAGAAGTTGTGGCTGCCACCTCCCTGGAAGTGTTCAATGCCAGATTGGATGAGGCTTTGAGCAACCTGGTCTAGTGGGAGGTGTCCCTGCCCATGGCAGGGGGATTGGAACCAGATGATCTTCAGGGTCCCTTCCAACCCAAACCACTCTATGATTCTATGATTAAACAATTTAATTAATTCACAATTTTCTGCAGAAGCTGTAGCAACGCTTGAAGCAACTCTTCTTTTGAATTTCACATTGCCTGAACTGAATCTTGTCATGGTCACAAACAGAAGACTCGATTCTTCCCATACTTGTGAATTTTTTGTCAGACGAAGTGAGAGACAGACATGACAACACAGGAGAAAGTTTGTGATGGCAGAAGTATAAGATAGCAATAGGTGGTACGGAGGAAATGTGATATGGGTATGTGAGCATGTATATTTTAACAAAGACTCCCTTTTTGCAGGCTGTGTAAGAAACCTTTCTTCAAATCCTTGTGGAACAGTATAATCATAAAACTAGCATTATTATCATATGCTCTCAACTTTTTTGACCTAGATATTCTTCCTGCTTTCATAGATTTAGAACTTTCACGTTATGTTATTGTTGTTTTAAAATAATCAGTGGTACTTATGTCTGATGTGCCATCATAAGGCACGTGCAGAACAACCAGGGGATCAGACCCAGCCAACATGGGTTTATGAAAGGAAGGTCCTGTTTGATCAACCTGATCTCATTTTATGACAAAGTGGCCTGCTTAGTAAATGAGGGAAAACCTGTAGATGTTATCTACCTAGATTTTTGTAAGGTGTTTGATACTGTGCCTCATAGCATTCTTTTTTAAAAAAATGGCTGCTTATGGCTTGGACAGGCACAGTCTTCAATGGGTCAAAAACTGGTTGGATGACCATGCCCAAAGAGTTTGATGAATAGGGCTAAATCCAGTTGTCGGACAGTCATTAGTGACTCCTCGGGGCTCGGTTTTAGGGCCAGCCC
>VZRW01003656.1:62148-79300 GCA_013398125.1 Aegotheles bennettii | reverse complement strand
GGGTTCAATCCCCGGCATCTCCACTTGTTTTGCCCCCGTGAGCCGGGTCCTTTGTGCTTTCTTTCGCCGTTCCCCAATAGCAGCAATTTCTAAAGACTCGATGTTTTCCTTTTTATTATTCCCTCCTATGAGCACAGAGCAGTTTGCAAACTTCTGCTGCAACCCCTGCTAGAGAAAGGAGCCCAGACAGGAGCTTGTGGTTATTGCTAAACACCACGGCACTGCAGCATTGATGTTATAAACACAGCTACAAGAGGCTGTTCTCATTCTTGCTGCAAAACCTAAGCTGGTGTATCATCACTGTTAGGTATTTTTAACACTGAAGGTGCAGGGGGTGCAGGCACCCAGCCTATCCTGTGCTGGGCTTGAACCAGCTTCCTCCAGAGGAGAGGGCAGGAGGGTGCCTGCCCACACCTTCTCACAACAGCAAATTAATACAGTGTGAGTGCAGGGTTCACCAAGGGCAAAAACATTTAGGTAGAAAAAAAAAAGGTAAAAATCAAGCCATACATTTTGTTCTGAGACTACCCCCATTTCTCACTGCAAAATGAGCAGCTGGTGTGGTTAGAGCCTGCCCTGTTTCCTAAAAGTTCCCGCATTCCCCAAAGGGTTCCCTTCACTCATTAAACCATCTTTATCTCAATCCACGAGTTTCTCACTTTTGCACTTTCTGGGAGTGAACAGAGCAGCTGTGTGCTGCTGAGCTGCGGGCCAGGGTCAACCCACCACGAGGACCAAAGGTTCAGTCTGCGTTTGGATCTGCAGTCACACGAGAGAAAGCGTCCACAAAAGTCTGAAATTCTCCTTATTGCAGCATCCCACACAGAAAACATTTCTCCTGGCCAAACCAAGAGCTATGCGTATTTATTATAATTCATATGACTAATATAGTCCAAAGAGAAACTTCAGATAAAAAAACCCTATAAAATACAATGGATAAAATTATCCAAACATTAATATTACAAAATACCAGCAAAACAGCTGGTAGGGCTTTTGGGAAAGACAGAGGGCTTCCCAGAAATCCAGGGTAACACCCAGCTTGCTTGTAAAAAGGTATTGCTAACAGTTAGCAAGTCCATCTGTGTCATCAGATTTCCAAGGAAACCCAAGCTCTTCCAACATCTTGGAGAAAAGGAGTCCATCAAGAACAGAGTCAGGCACCTCACAGTGCTACTGGTGGCCAGTTCTGGGCTAGATCATCATGCATAGCTTCAGGGATCCACTGACGATAGGCTGCGAGCAGATCTGGAAGAGAAGAGAGGAGGCAATTAGATGGCTGCAGGAGTCAGGGACTGGAGCAGTTTTGCTGGAATTATGAGGTCCTGTGGCACCAGCCTGCTCACAGGCTGAGAGCACAGACCAGCTCCCAGCACTGGGACAGCACTGGAGCTTGGACAATGCATGCAGATATGAATGTATCAAGTATGGAAGAATTACTGTGAAAGCCATCACTGCATCACGTTGCTGCTGCTTCTATAAAGAACTCTTACAGTCTGGTACCCTAATATGGGACAAAATCCATTTTACCTGGAAAAAACATATTTCCTGTATCCACTGACAGTACCATCATAGTCTAATCCCAAACCAAACATTTTAACTGTGGTTAGAACTACAGAAAAAGAATTCTTAAAATACAAATAAATGTTGCTTTCTGAAATGCAGGGAACTTCTTCACAAGAACCAAACACAAAGTATCGCTGTTTCTGGTGAGAAAACAGAAAATACTTGGAGCTTATCAAATGAAATCATCCATTTCTTAAATTATAATTCAATGGTGCTCAAGGTGCTACAAAGTCTGCACTGCTATGACTAATAATTAAACCAGCAGAACACTTACATTTAGGATTTTTCTTCCATGCAGCCAGTAAAGCATCACGATTATCACAGTTTTCTGCAACCAGAGCCTGCAGGAGGGATTCTGTCCTGGGCTGAAGTCTAAATCAGACAAAAATAAAACAGTGCAATAAAACAACGTTCCTTAGCACAGCTTAGTGAAGTGTGAGAACATTCAGCTTACCTCTCTGAATTCATATTCTTAATATTTGTTAAAAGGCTAAATACAGCTGAGGAATACATGAGCTCTGGATACAGAGGCATTGGCCACACAGCTGCACAGCACACAGCAAAAAGGAATCCATAGGTCCTACACTGAACTTTGAATTGACTAAACCAGGAAAATACTTTGTAATTGTGGGGCACTCAGATAACGATTCGTGACATCAGTCACTTTTAACAAAGTCTTTCAAAATCCTTGCATCTACCAACTCCATGAAAACTCAAAAGAAAGATTATTTTGGTAAACAAGAGGCCACCAAGGGGATAGCAAGGGAAGCAATAGCAGAGTCCTTTTGAGGGTCACAGTTCTATAAATGCAATCAAAACCACATGAAAACCACGGTCTTTTGGAAGTATGTTTTTGAAAAGAAATAAAGACAGTGATTGGCCAAACTGCAAAGAGAAGTAAGGAAAGCAGCAGTGCTCATCTGCCACTTTCTAACACGTGTGAGCAGTTCCTTTGTGTGGAGCAGCCCGCAGAGGTCAGTGTGACCAGCAGGTTGTGTGTGTTCTTCCATGCTGCCCTTAAATCACCCAGTTCTCTTGGGACATGATTTTTCTTGCTAAGAAAACCCATTTTCCTCTCCCTGCAGCTACAGCCAAGATCACTATCTAGAACACCCTTCCCAGCATTGAATTTTTTTAATTTCAAAGGAAGTTAAAAGTGTTTGGTGGAGACAACAAACTTAAGTTTGTTTTTAACAACTTACTTGGACCATGTCTTCAGCATTATGAGGGGACTGGACAACAGACACCGGCTGTAGGAACTCAACTTTTCAATAACCTGGAAGATTTGTTATAAGTAGTATATAATAAATAAGGTAAATTAATTGTTCTGTGGAGACAATCATCAATGAACTTGGACTACCCACTTGGACTTTCATCCCACATCCTTTATTACCAGCCCATCCATGTCTCCATACCAGCCTTGTCCTGACTGGCTTGCTAGATGACTCAAGATGGACAAAGACATGTTGTATAGCTTTTTTCCTTTGCAAAAACAGGACTTAAATTTCAGGGCCTCTTTCACCCAAATGCTGATTTTCATGCTGTTTTGTATTGTAAAGATATCTTCCCCACCCTGCCAGTTGCAGCAAACTCCTCCGGCCATCAGCAAGTTAGGAGGAATGGGCACACACACACAAAGGAAGAAACCACAAGGCTCATCTCCTCCAAGACTAAAACCTTATGATAACATCAAGGAGGTAATGCAGCTGGAACACACTCACCTTTCCTTCTAGCAGGAACCTGGCAAAGTATTTGTAGCGATCGATACCTTCTGGGTAATCAACTTCCACAGCAGGGAGCTGCCAACTAACTCGGTCTGGAAAGAAGGATCACACTGAGTCTCCTAAGTGCTTGAAGAGGAGGGTACATTGCCAAGGGAGATGTGACAACACGGGTGCTAAGAGATGTGGAGAGGATACCACCAGCATCCAGCCAGCCTTGCTCCTTCACAGGGGCAGCAGGTGGGCATAAAATGACCACACCAGTGGGAAGACACTGGTATTTAAATGCTATGGATCCCATGGAGATACTCAAACCACTGTTCATCTCTTTGAACAGTCCAAGCTGAGCTTGCTTGACCTTTCTGATCTTGTTAAAAGCAGCATTGCAACAACTACAGAGCAGCTCTGACAGAACTACCGAGCAACACTTCTCGAGACACTTACAAAAGACACTTGGCCTGTGACATCGAATCCGGCCTGTTTCAGGGCAGTAGGATGGAGGAGGATTTTCCAGAGGCTTCCCAAAGTGGCAGTACGGTGGCAACAGGGCAGGAATCCACTCGGGTTCAACTGCAGACACACCTTGGGAAGGGAAACACACACCTGAATGAGGGATCTCTGCCTGGAGCTGCCACTCGCCAGCAGTGCCACGAGTACAGCACGTGGTCAGGATCTCCACAAGTTCACTGCATCTCATTTTCAAGCCAGCTGTACAGATTTCTGTTCTTTCAGAGACCAGCAGCAGGTATCTCTAACAGAGCCAGTGCAGAGCAGCTATTTCAGAAGCTGAGCTTTGCTCCAGCCCGTTCTGCTAGACAAATAAACCAGGCCAATTTTTCCCCCGGTCCAGACCTAAAAAGCTTAAGGATCCAAATCCCAGGAGGCATGGCCACTCTGTAAGGCAAGCACTCAGTTCTGCTAAGGCATTTCTGAATTCCTCACCTTAACTGTGGACAAGCAGGGACTGCAGCAGTCTCACCTTTCATGTACAGCTTTGTGGTCTCGACAATTTCTTGATACACCACAAACTCTGGGAGTTGTTTGAAGAGGACTGAGCTTGGATGGATGAACACTGGGTCGTCCAGGAGAGCAGTCTTTAGGAAAGCACAGAAGATTGAAGCAGAGCAAGATGAGTTACTGGCAATCCAATTCCTTGATTGCATCTAATTTCAGCCTCTCTCAGATGTACATTTATACGGTTTCCTTAAGTGATGGAGGTCTTTAATAGCCCTGTGATTTTCTGCTTCCCCTTCTCTAGAGACATCAAGCAATTTGTAGATGGACTAATGTTACTACTTAGCTCTTTTATAACAATTCCTACGTAAGGACTAGGAAATTGCAACACTGGAACTTAAATTCTATGGAGAGAAGTCATAGAAAGCCAGCACATGCAGCCCCAGCAGCGTATCCAGCCAGAAGCCCAGGCTTTGCACAGGAGTCTCTTTCTGCCACACAGGGGAAGAGGAATTCAGCCAATTCAAGCTTTTTACCTTGTAGGCATTTTTCCACTTCTCATCCAGGAGCTCTTCTGCCTGAACCCTGCGGGCAACGTGATCCCCCAGCCCTGCCAGCACAATCTGTCTCAAGTAAGTTGCTTGAGCTTCTGTTGGGGGCTTCATCTTTGGATCAACATAGAGGCCAGCATCAGTGCAGACGGCGTTCACTGCAGGGGCAGAGAAGGTGAGATAAGGTTGCAACAAACAGCCCGGTTGATTTGTCACCCCCAAAAGAGGATAAAGGCAGCAATTCCTTTCAAAACCACTCACCTGCTGTTGTCAGCTGCCCTCTCAAGCGCCTGATTTCCAGCATGGCTTTGTAACGGATCCCATTTTCTTCACAGAATTTATGGGTACACCCGGCGTATTCACAGGCCCCCACTGCTCCTGGAAGTGAACAGTCACGTGGAGAAAACAGCCCATCAGTTCTCCTGATTAAACCAACTGTGGGACACTACTGCCATGGTCGACACGTGCATTTTGTAATTAGCCCAGGACACTGGCAGGCTGCCCAGAGAACAGCCTAGAAAACACACTGTTGGACTCAGTCCTGCAGCACGAGGATGCCTTTGGTTGTATAAAGCTGAGGGCTCACGATGAGGAGAACATAACGGAAGGAAAATTGCTGTCTGCAATACCTAACATCACCATGAGATCTCCCAGCTTCTGCATCGGCCCCTGCCCAGCCCAGATCTTTTGCATCTGTAACAGCTTTGCCTTCTTCCCCTTCAGTTTCGCCGTCTCCTCTTCACTCACTGCTGGCCTAGAAGAAACACAAAGCAGCACAAATGAGTGTTGTGCTTAGGCACAGAGGGGCCTCCATGTGAGAGGCATCAGCTGTGAGGAGGTGATGCACCCTGTACACAGGGGGTCAGGCCAAGTCCCTCACCTGTCAAACTCCTCAAAGAGCTCCCGGACGGTCATTGCAGACACGATGGTGATGGTGTACGGGAGGCAGTCGTGCTGCCTGCTTAGTGCCAACATCTTCGCATAGCGGGGGGCAACAGGAAAAGTGGCCATTATCCTGCCCAGGGGACTGATAGGGCAACTCAGCTTTGCTGCCAGCTGCTGCTTCAGCCTGGGGAGGAAGAGAAAAGTCATGTAACAAATGAACTTCTGCATTAGAAAGGGCTTGTGGCTCTGGTTTGGGCAGCCCAATTAGTTCAATGTGTTTTCTCAGATTTTGTTATGTCCTAAAGGTCCCAAAGGCTGCAGGAAAGATTCCTCTTCCTCATGCAGCTCCCACCCACCCTGTCTCTCCCTGCGCAAACACACCCAGGGCCAGCAGAACAAACACAAGTGAACCAGAGGCTGTTAAAATGTCAATGCCAGTCTCTGTACGAAAGCACACACTCGGGTGCAAGGGCTGGGATGGAAAAGCAGGCAAGAGGACAGCAGTGCCCACTGCCTTGGTAACTGGTGGTGAGAGGAGATTTCTGGGGGACCACAGATGTTACCTTCCCGTCATAGGGGGTTCCTTCAAGGCACCCAGGGCTATCAGCAACTCCTCAGCTGCAGCAAGTGCTTCTGTTGGAGGTGGTGTTGGGAATGGGAAGTTGATTACCTACAGACACCAAGAGATAACACCTCTCAGTACCTCACTGACACAGATCCCACTGAAAAATAAAGTCTGAACGCAGTAAGAAGTTCTGGAAGGGAGTGAAACGCTCACCTCTGGTTACATACACCAAAGGAAAACATGTTTGCCAGGAGCAAAAGGAAAGGACATACAATTGGAGGAAACGCTCAGAACAAAAACATTATGAAGCAGGAATACCAGAATCACCCTCCTGACTGCAGGCAGCGCCTAGAGCAGGCTGCTTTAAGGTCTGACTCTAAGTATTGTGCTTTCTGAAAGGGCTCAAGTGTCTCCAAAACACAACCCCTCTTTGGACAGTGTTTTTTCACTACTACAAATGCAAGAAAGCTCTCATTAACTGAACAAACACGTTGGGTAACACCTGGTGGAATTCACAGCAGCTTCTGCAATTTGCAGAACCAAATTCAAGTTCCAGGACCCTAATTTCTAACACAAGGCACAGCCTCAAGCAGTGATGATAAAAGGCATCTGTGTTTGTTTCTGGCTCCTAAGGGCAACCACTTTAATGAGGGCTGTGGTACAAAGCCAATTTACAGCTCACCTTTTCTATATTTAATGCCTTCATTTGCAGAATCAAGTCTTCTACCGGTCGCTTTGTTATTTCTGGAGCAGAAAATTTCTCAAAGTCCATGAAGACTGCTGAAGAATATAACCTAGTGGACCAGAAATGCCACTTAAAGACTTAAAAGAAATCTTTTAAGATATGCATGAAAAATTGGCAAGGGATTAAAAAACCCACAGTTGTAGGTACTGTTTACATAACCATGTAATTATATACGTGGTTGGGGCATACTGCCTTATGCACAAAAAGCTGACTTGAAGTGGAATCCATGCTGATCTAGTCACCAAAATAAGGGTTTTCAGCAAGAGGAAGGTCCCTGAGAAGCCAAACTGTCAAACTAACATCACCAGTGACAGTTCATGCTCAGCTTCACCTCTCCTGTTTGCATGAAGAGCAGACAAACCCAGCATGTTTCAAGCACCATTCTGTCCCTGTGAAAGGGGAAGCAGGACGAGGGAAGTTGTCAAATTCACACTGACACTCATTGGGTGTTTTGCCTCTCCTAGCCCTCTCCACAACAGGCAGCTCACCTGTAACAGTGCCCTGGTTCCGTGCGGCCAGCCCGACCTGCCCGCTGGTTAGCTGAAGCTTGAGATATCCAGGTGACTCTGAAAGATGAAACCCCAGTAACTTTGTCGTAGAAACGTTTCTTGACCTTCCCACAATCAACCACATATTTGATGCCAGGGATGGTAAGTGATGTTTCAGCTACGTTGGTGGCTACAACACACAGTCTAGTGCCAGCAGGAGGAGCCCTGAAGACCTGCAAGAAACAGAGGAGCATGTGAAATGCACTTCCAACAATGGAAAACAGACCAGCAGGCAACTTGGGTGGGTTGCAAAGGGATTACAATGCATACATGACAACCCAAGAGTGAGACCAAAGACTCAACTCCTTGCCTCCAGCTCTGGAGCTCTCTATCCAGCTCAGTTAATCACTCAGAAACATCCACAGGGGCTCCAGGTGGAGCAGACACCAGTGTTGAGTTGTATTTGCACACACTGCTGCCACGTCCAAAGCCCAAGAGGGAATGTAATAATTTGTACAACTGCCTGTGGGCAGCAGGATCCTGACGTGCCCCATGGCCATGACTAATTTTAACATGCTGCAGGACTGTCACTTTTCATCTCTCCCAACCTGATCAACTGGAACATCAGTGAGACCCCAGCCCAAACAAGGCTTGCTCCAACCCCATCCCACTCTGCCCATTGGGCCATTCAGGTCTGTCCATGGATGGATAGTCCAAGATGGAAATTTTAACTCACAAAGCACATGTGGCCCCAGACAATCTACAAGGATCATTACTCATTATGACAATAAATCCTTTACCTTTGTTTGCTTCTCTGGTGCTAGTAAAGAATAGAGTGGGAGCACATAGAGTGGAAGGGATGAATCTGATTTCTCATCTGTGAAGAAACAAATGGATATTCTTAAATACGCAGTAAGTCAACTTCCAGGCTTAGCCCAAACAGTGTCTTCACAAACACCACTTCATTTAAACCCAGCAAAGTATTTGGAACAAAGCTGAACCTGGAAAATCTTAATAGCTCTTCCATGACACAGGTCTGATGCACTACCACATCAGTTTAGCAAAGGACAACCAGCTTTGGTCACACATTTCACAGGTGACAGGAGATGCGGAGTTTTTATTTCCCAAGTGCCAAACCTTCTTCTGAGTCTCCATCTCCTAAATCAAGGTCGCTATCAGACCCTGCAATATCATCATCAGTTCCAGCATCTCTGTCTTCATCTCCTTCATCCACTGGCACAACAGAGTAATTGTCCAGATTGATTTTGGGGAGTGTCTGAGAAAGAAAGGAGAGCACAAAGCATTAATGGGGGGGACACAAACAGCACTTCTTATTGCTTTGAAAGCTAAGTTGAGCACTGCCTCTGAACACTTGGTCTGCAGGTGACAGAGGGATTGAGATTTCATTTGTATTTCAAGGCTGAGGTTCAGCATTGGGTAACTGTGAGAGTGGGGGGGAATAACCCAACTATTTTAAAAGGCATTTTATGCTGAGCCAAGCTTCTTCACTTGAAGGAGAGTGGGAAAGTGTAATTTTTTTTTTAATTCAGGGCCCTTCAGTTACCAGGGCCCAACATCAGCAGACAGTGTATCTAAAACATCAGGACCTCCTGCTAACAAAGGCAGGACTTAGGTGGAAGCCAAACACCACCCTTTGTCATGAATGCATCAGTCCTGATTTTGGGTAACAAATGGCAAGATGAGGAGCAGCCCTGGAGCCAGCAAGTCTGGAACTCCTTGCATTAAAGTTTTAATGGTCAGTACTCAACCAAAAATCAATCTGCTGCCCATAAGATCCAGGGACACATTTTAGCACTCAGCTGCTTGCAATGCAGCAGTTATCAGTGCAGGCAATATTTCTGATTTCCTCAAGGGGACATATGGATGCCGCAAGGCTTCACACAAGTTTGAAACACCCTGGTGAGAAACAGCTACACGGGAATACTGTTTTGCAGGGAGGTACCTGCTCCTTCCCGACTCTTGGAATAATTCTAGCCATCACACATTACCATGATTTTCCTCCGCTTCCTTGATTTCTTAAATTTTCTGATTTCTTCCACTGAGTCTTCTTTGTCATCATCTCCTCCTACAAAAACAGCCAGTAGAATTGCTGGTAGCTGAGCACACTTTCCTCTCAGAAAAGGTGTGTGGAGGGGAGTCCAGTCCCATTCCCATCTTTGCAGGGATTCAAAAATTCTCTCAGTAGGAGAGAAGCAAAGAGGCACACTGAGGCCATGGTCTAATGGTCTAATGGTTAGGAATATGATGGGATAAAGGTTGGACTTGATGACCCTGGAGGTCCCTTCCAACCATAATGATTCAATGATTCTATGATTCAATGAATGCAGAGGGGACAGGGATGACACACAAGTTCAATGCTGTAATTCCATTTAGGAACCACACAGAGCATTGACAGCAGCACACACAGATCCTGTATGCCTTGAGGTTTAGGAGACAATTAGCTGACCTATATTAGAATTTGACTAACTTTCTAAAGTCATCTTGGGAAATTCCACTATCCTAAAAATAACCTCCAAGGAGCAGCAGCATTTCCACTTTAGTTCATGACCAACAGAGTAAGTGAAGAAATGCAATGGGTTCTGGGGAACTGGAAGGCATCATACACACAAACCTTTCCCCCAAACTCAAACCAGCATGAACAATCACTCATCAAAATCATCTGCAATGAGCCCTTTCCCCAAAACTTGTTTTTTTAAATAAAAGCTCTTATTTTTTAGGCGCAAAGCAAGCTCATTTCTCAGCAAGATAAATTCAAAGTTTAACAGTCCTTTATTCTACAGCATTACCTGCAGTGTTGTTTTTTTGGAACGGAAAGGCTTTCCTTAGCCTTCTACAGAGAGAGTGAACTTCTGCCTGGCCTGTTAAAAACACCAAAATCCCACCTGCAAGCAAAGAAATAAATCTCAGTCTCAGTATTTCACCTTGGAAAGCTTCAGGTCTTGTTCTTGATAAAATACAGGTTGAATATACTGCAAAGTGACAAGCAGGAACAGCATGTTTCTCTGCATCTGTCTTCTACTACTCCCTCAAGAAGCATGCTAATGCTATGATTTAACTGAAGGGTAATTTTCACAAGAAAAACATCCCGAGTAAAAGCACACAATGTATCACTGCAGTCCTATGTTCAACCCTCCAAAAATCCAACAAAACAGCAACCCAGAAAACTTTAGACATGTTCAGTGTAAAGAATTTGAGAGGTTCTGAGCAGTGACCTTACCTGAGGGCAACATCCGATGGATTTTACACACCTTCCTGAAGCACTCCCCACTGTAGTCATCCAGGGGGGTTTTCTTGTTAAAATGAACAGTTACAGGGAATTGCCTGGTATCTACCTAGGAGGGAAATACAAAGCAGGGTTTGTTTGCAGCTTTCACAGGAGGACTGGGAAAGCTCAGCCTGTATTTCTACTCAGCTCTTGGTTTTGGTAACCTGCAAAACACCAGACCCACAGAAGTCATCAGTGTTGTCTGTCCCAAATTGCACAAAACCAAGCTGGAAACCAAAACATTTCTCTTTCAGATCAACTCAAATCGAGGCTTTCTAGTTCTCCTGAACTGTAGCCTATATTTTTTGAAGATAATCAGAGTCTGCTGGGGCAGTGTTCTAATAAAAGTGGAAAGAAAAACACCAAGTCCCAAAAGAAACAATAGTCTAAACAAAATAAGATTTCAGCACCAACTGGGAGTGCCCCTATTTTCTAATTAATTTTATTAAGGAAGCCCTCACTGTATTTCAGCCGTTACAGCACACGCAGATCCCAGTGAGGAGCACGATACCTGAATAACAGGAGGTGTGACAGAGAACAGCCTTTTGTTGTCAGTGAAATCTTCAACACGAAGCGTAGCTGACATGACGATCAGCTTCAGGGGCAGCCCCTTCTGCAGGGACACAAACACCTTACTCGTAAGAGACACAGCACACAAACCCAGAGCCATTAGCAGGGCTGGATACAAGTCTCTGCATCAGAGCACTCAGAATCTAAGACAACGAAAGCACCATGTCAAGCAGCAGGGGATACACACACAGCTTCAAACACAACGTGAAATACACACAGAGCCACGCTGGCCCCCAGCTTCAGTCAGGACCAAACATTTCACCATGTCAGCCCTGAAACGTCTCTTCCCAAGCAGTGCTGTTGGCAGCTTATTCCAGTGCAACAGGAAGCATCTTGCTTTCTCAGCATCTGCTAATTTTAATTATTTACATGGCATTCTAAGTCTAAAATTAATTGGATATTCCCTGAGAAGTTCTCTGTTGGTATTGATATGTACAATTTTTCCTCTTTCTGTGGGCTCTGTGCTTCTTTGTTCATATGGAAAAATGTTATCTGAGCATTATTTCATGGTTTCTGTCAGATTTCCATCAACTTCCATGTCACAGAGTCCTTCCTCACACAGAGCTTCTTCATGTCTAACATTCCCCTCCCTCCCCAGCACAGCTGCATCCAACATGGAAGCACTGCTTCTCTTACCTTCTGACGAAGGGGCACGATGCGAGACAAGAGACCTATCAAGATATCTGTGTACATACTCCTTTCATGGGCTTCATCAATAATAATGACTTTGTACTTCGCAAGCAGAAAGTCCTGAGAAGAGAGATCGACTTCGTGACATGAAGCCTCACCCAAGGACATCTTTAAGTCACGACAACCTACAGCTACACACTGACCCCCCATCCTCATGACTGCAGTCTCCCCACATATTTGAGAACGATTTAAGGTGTTTACCCCACACGAAGCAGCCTAGCTCCCAAGACTCTCTTCCTTGCTCTTACTTTACACAGCAAGATAACCTAATGTTTGGGGGCTCAGGCAGGAATACAGAGGGTTGAGATGCAACACAGCTCCAGTGCTGAAAGGGATTTTGCTTTGAAAGGCTGGCAGCAAATCCATGCATAGCAACTGGCCCCTTTCTAGCTATACAAACCCTTCCCTTTGTTAGAACCCTGAGGGCACCAGTTTACCTTCTGAATTTCTTTCAGCAGCACACCATCCGTCATGAACTTGATTTGTGTTTCATCTGTAACGTTGCCTTCATATCGGATCTGATATGAAACCTCTCTGTGAAGAAATAACAGGGTAGCCACAAGAAAAATTCACACTCAGACCAGGAAGTAGCCTTCAGCCTCACTAAATCAAAACTCGATGGCAAGACAAGACAAAAAGCACACTGCCACCTCCCCAGGGCCTAGCACACACCAAACACCAGAAGCTGGGATATGCAGCTATGTAACCTTGAAGTATTTCACTGTTATGGGATGCTATCTCATATAGAGATGAACTAAGATCACTTCCCACACCCCACATCCACCAAGTTCTCTCTAAAAAGTAACCTACAACCATTAGTAGCAACAAATCTGCATGTGTTTTGGGTTTCTTTATAAACACACAGAGGAATTTATAAGTAACTCCCACAGTTCTTCACCAGAGATGGAACAAACAATGTGCAAGTGTCCATTTCAGCTATCAAGTACACGAAGCATCTCAGCCTTACCTTCCCAGCAAGGTCTTAGCTTTTTTCCCTCCTCACCTGTGTGACAAGTTCATTTCCTTAGCGACCCGCTGGGACATGGACACTGCAGCCACACGCCGAGGCTCGGTGATCCCGATGGCACCATTTGAACTGAAAGGGGAGGAGAAGGAAAGGGAACATTCTTTGGCTGTTTGTTTTAAAGAGGGAAACACTGAGAAAGATGACAACAGCATTTCTGCACAACGGCTCTGAAATAAGTAGTTATCACTTACACTATATATAAAAGCCCATTCAACACGGCCACTACTACTGCACAGAAAAGACCAGGTTCAGTTCAGCCATATCAAAGGAAAAGAAACGAAATCAGAAGCGACTGAGCTCAGCTTGAATTTCCCCAATTACTTTTGCTGCGTACAGAACACGACTCCTACCTGGCATAGCCGGCTTCGTAGAGGAACTGTGGCACCTGGGTGGTTTTACCACTCCCCGTCTCTCCACAGATGATGACAATGGGATTCTCACTGATGGCTTCCATGATTACTTGCTCTTCAGCAAGGATTGGAAGTTTTAGTCTTTCTTCCTAAATAATACAAAACACACGTTTCACTTTTTGTTTTCCCCAGGATTGAAAACTGTTCCCTACCTCCGATTATACAGCCCACAAAAAGGAATTCTGCAAGCCTTGTGGCTCAAAAAGCTCTAAGCTAGCTAATATCACACTGACATGTCCAAGAACTAGAGTCATCATAACAGCTTCCCAGAAAGCAGCTGGCAAGTCCCACACTTTAATCTGTGAAACTTCTGAGTCCCTTGAGCTTATTAATACAGCACTTCAAGGAAAAACTCATTTCACAACTCGGTCTCATCTGTTCAGGCACATGCAGAGCTTTTCCCAGTCCTGAGGACACCCCACTTACAGCAAATGGAGTAAAACTACTCCACCCAGGACACAGCATAATGGAGAGCTAGAAGTGACTTCTCAAGATTTTCCAGTGAAGAACGATAAAAGACTGCTAATAGACTCTGTATTCAAAACCAGAGACAAATGCTTACACACTAAAGCAAAACTAGTTTTCCTTCTGCTAGATTAGACTGGCTTAAAGCTCAACAATGTGTGCACAACCTGCCAGAACAAGGACCTGAAGTGCACACTGCTGTGCTGTGTTAGCCAGAGACCAAGATAATGCTACAGTGACTGCAGAGACCCCATCCCATGGCGGATACCTTCACCTCCAACCCCTGGATAAGCACTTCACTGCTCCCGGAGCCTCACCTGAATCTCAGGAGACCTGTCCACTGGAATGAACACAGCTGGCTTGCCAGGTGCTTTGCTGGAGGCTGCCTGGCAAACCGGTGCGCTCGGCTGAGCCGGTGGCTGGTTACCCACTGCCTTCTGCACACCTTCCGCTGGCTTCTCAGCGGCACCCAAATCACCGGCTGAGGACTCCTTAACTTCTTGTTTCTGCTCTTCCTGCTCCTCCTCAGAGCTGCTGGGTTCTTCCTCAGGCTCCGGTTCTGAATCTGAGCTGTGTCTTCTCTTATTTGCACCACTGATGCTCCTGATCTTCTCGTGTACCACAGTCCCTGGCTCCTGTATCATCCTAGAACAAGACATCAACACATGAACTACGTTTCGGTCCGTGCTCTCCAGGACCTCAAGCCAGACCCATCTTCCACACAAACCAGAAGAGCTGCATTATCAGAAGTCACTGCCTGAGCCTGAGCACAGGTTTTACTCAAATGAGGAAAACTGCTACACCTTGGGTGCAGTGCAGCACCAGGAGAGGTTATGCAGAGAGGGTAACCCAGTTCTCCAAGGATCTCTGCTCTTGGAGGTTTTCACGACACTGCTAGGTGAACCCTTGGCTGATCCCAACGCTGAATTCTGCTCTACGCTGATATTTATTTATTTATTCAAAGCATTTTTGTAGTTTAATTTATTTCAGCTTCTGCCCAAACGCAGCTCTTGATAAATCCAGTAACTATGGACCTCATCAGCTGATGTTTTTCAATACAAGAAAGTAAATGTTTATCCCACCAATTATGCAGTTTAGCATAATTGTAAGAGCAGGCATGTATAATTGTTACCCCCCCCCCCTTATGGAAGGGAAGACTGGGTTATTTTAACTGATGTGCTCTCCTTAGGATAACAACTACTATACTATCAGATACACTATCAGATACACTATCAGATAAAAATCGAAAATTATTTAACTCCATCCATTCTGAAGAAACTATGCAGTAAGAAGAAAAAAAAAATAAATCAAGAAAAAAAGCAAAGAAGGTTGTCAAGTTTTCAACCTCAGTGATAAACCAGAATGGTTCTTTCCAATCAATGCTTTACCTTCTGGTCTGATACATGCGCTCCCCAATGCCCAGCTTGGAAGTAGTGTACAGAAGTTTCATTTCTGCCTCAGAAGCTTGGACCTCATTCAGCTTGCTCAGCAAATCAGCTCGCTGTTTGGGGAAAACAACCAAAATCAGTGCTTATTTCCACCAGGAAACAGTAATTTCAGGATTAGCTCCTGAGTGCTAAGGGGTGTGCTCTGGCAAACCTTGCTGTGGGGTTGTGAAGATGTTCCTGCTGCTACATGGGAAGCCCTCCCTGAGAAAGATCTCAGCCCTGCACTAGAGCAAGAGCAGAAGAAATGTGGACTTGGCCCTTTATCGCTGCAATGAAAGGCTCAGCTGCAGCCTTTGAACAACAGCAGAGAAAATGGATTTAAACTGAAACACTGGAGTGAGGACGGGGGCGATGGAAGCCTCCCTGCAGCTCCCTCACGTGGGACACGGCGCTGACCACCTCCAAAAATAGAGTTCATTTGTCAAAGCCATCATTCAGACACTAAAGGGAACAGGAGTTTTGCCTGGAGAGCTTTTACAAGGACAGAAAAGCTGCACTTACACACAGCAGCTATACAAGAGCTGGAGATAAATATTTGAGAAGCAGAGTTAGGGGTGCAGCGAGCTCTGCGTTCCGCAGCGGGACAGAGCTTCCCACACAGCCTGCACAAATGCTTTTAAAATATAATGTCATTTACTCTGCTGGGGCTGTGCTTCACAGCTCATCTGCCCGGACAGGGCCACAGCTCAGGGCAAACCTCAGTATCTGCTTATTCACATGCCCATCTGTACCCTGGTGTTAACTTCATCGTTTAACACAAGTCACCAAGCTGGAGTTACCAGCAAGCACCATCGTACCTGCTTTTTCTTTTCCTTCTGCTCCAAAACTTTCTGCAGGTTTTTCTTCTGCTTCTTGCTCAGGGGTTTCTTCTGCTGTTGCACAACACAGGCTGCTTTTTTCTTCTTTGCTTTTTTTGCTGGCAGGACCAGGGCGTTGCTCGCATCGATTCCCTTCAGCGTTGCTTCATCTGAAAGCATTTGTTTTATTATCCCCCTGTGCCAAGCACATTATTTTCACCAGCCTGATCCCGACCCACCCCACATTTAGCTGTTTTAAACAAACAAAACCCTCGCTCCCAGACAAAAAAAAAAATCCCGCATCATCAGCAAAGGCAAAAGACCATGAAATTTGGGACTCAATAACCCTGGACTTGCTGTAGGGTGATTTTCCTTGACTTATGCAACAAGATTAGGAAATTTTCGCTCTCCTTTATTGAATTCCCGTGGGGCTGGGGGGCAGCCAGGACACGGCGTGTCCCGGGGGGACCCTGCAGCTCCTGCCTCCCCCAGGCACACGTAGATTTCAATATTAAAAAAAGCATTACTAAAGTTTGAGTGATAAAAAAGGTCTAAGAAACGTCCTTCTTTAGCAGTAACATCTGAGATCGCAAATGTTGAACGTAAAAACACTTTTAGAGTTGTTTTAATGCGGAATGGTCCAAACGCAGCGATTGCTCCGGCAGAGCCGGCAACGCAGAGCCCACAAAACGCTTCTAAATAGGGATTTTAATGCTCCTAAGGAAAGTGCCAGCACGCTGCAGCACAGACACGGCAGCGGCTCCACCTCGGCACCTCCCGGTCCCTTCACCGCCGCTGACCGCCCCCCCGCGCAATAACGAACACGGGGCGCGGAGAGCCCGGCCCGGCCCCGCCGCACCTCCCAGCTCCAGCGGCAGCTCCAGGGGCTCAGCAGCGGGCGGGGGCTGTGGGGTGCCCGGCGGCAGGCGAGCCTTCCAGTTGTGCCGGCGGCGGCACCGGCCCATGGCGGGGGGAAGCGGCGGCGGG
>VZRW01003656.1:184-49834 GCA_013398125.1 Aegotheles bennettii | reverse complement strand
GGCCGAGGGGCAGCGCTGGGGCGGCTCGGTGTGCTCAGGGGGGTGGGGGGAGCCTCAGTGCGGGGCTTTAGCAGCAGCCTTGAGCCAAGGCCGTGCTTGCAGCCCCATCCCTGGGGAGTGGCTGCAGTTCCCGAGCTCGCTGGGGTGAGTGAGTGAGCTCAGAACCCAGGGCTTTCTGCTCGGCGTCTGTCTGAGCCTTCCAGTGTCAAGCTCTGCTCCATCCTCACTCAGAATCAGAGCTGTGGGTAGGTGTGCAGTGATCTGGCCTGGAAGCAACCCGTCACCTTTGGATTTCACCTTGTTCTGAGCAGGGGTTGGACTCCCAGAGGTGTCTCTCCACCCAGGTTATTCTGTTTTTCAGTGACTGCCAAGTGCAGGTGGTGCCTCCAGGGTGTCAGGAGCCTGGTCCTGGCTGTGTTGGCTCTTTCACACCATGAACCAGGTGGACTGGGTTGTCCTGGCCACGAACCAGGACCATGTGGGGGTCAAACCCTCTGCTTCTGTGGGGGTCAAACCCTCTGCTTCTGTGGGGGTCAAACCCTCTGCTTCTGACCAGGTTGTTTATGCTGCCTGTGCTCCCAAAGTGTTCAGAGCCCAGGTTGCTTGTGTAGCTTTTCTGTAATCATCTGCCTGGGGATGGAGGGAGTAGCTTTGGCAAGCGGCCTGACAAGTTTGTCAATCCAGGTTAAATGTCTGGGGTGAGCAGGGACACTCTGGAGTAGCAGCAATGTATCTGGTGCTTCATGTCTGGAGAACAATTGTGCACTTTGATTGGCAACTTAATAGATGGACAAGCCAGGTCGTTTTCACTGCTGGGGGATTTCCCATTTGAACACAAATGTGGGGTGTCCAACTCTCCTGCTCCATAGGAAGCGAGTTACTGTGGGATTTTGGCTAACTCCTGACTAGAAATGTCATGTAATGGTACCCATGTGATCCAGATTGAATACAGTTTCAGCTGGGCTGCCCATGTTTATGCCTGTAATGCCTACAGCTTTTTTACCCCATTTTGTAGTGGCTGTCTCCAGTTAGAAGTGGATTCCTGTGCATATGTAGAAGCCTTTGTCAACATCCATTAGATCTGAACTGATGTTCACTGGTCTGTGTGCTATTCAACAGCTGAGAATGGATTCTTTATGTAACATCAAGATGTGGACTGTCTGATGAGAGCTAAGGGTAATATGGTTATCTGAACAGCATGGCTTTGTCCAGCCCTGAAAATACAGTAACAAGAGGCAATGTTTAACTGCTGAGCCTGTGCCCTGGAGGACTTGGATGCTAAAGCTCATTTGGGGACAAACTGTATAGACGAGACAGAACAAACTCTTCATATTGGAAGAAACCAAGTTAGTGGTGACTTGTAGCTTTTTGCATTAATCAAAGGATTCAGAGTATGTGCTGCAGTTGGATTTTGAAGGTGATGAAAGCTTGAACTTCCCTTTGGTGGAGTCTTATCCCCAGCTCAGCTGATGTGCAGTGTACAGAATAGTGAAGAGTAACTTGGATGGAGTGTAAAGAAAGGGTATGTAGGAGGCTGAGATTGAGGCAATATGTAGACAAGAGCTGGGTCAATGAGTCTTTGCCTTTGCTCCTACTATGTTGGTAATACCTAGGGAGCCATCTCACATGGGTGGGAAAACCTGAGTGGAATAAGGTGTGGAGGGGAGACTGGGAGGGGAAACAGCTGTAGTGGTTGAGTGTGAGTAACAGTGTAGAGATGGCTCTGAATGTTTTCTCTCTTATAAAGCTGGAAGGTGTCCTTGTAGGAAGAGGATGCAGAGATGACTCCTGAAGCCATCAGCTGGATAACAGGATGACAGACCAAAGATAATTGGAGAAAGTGCCTTCAAGTGGTTTAGCTGAAAGCATCAAATAGGAAATAGTTGCCAGAGCAGGAAACTGTTACTACTGCCACTGATGGTGATACTCCTGTGTTATTTAGCTGTTGGCACAGCTTCAGGCAGCATGGACATGACTTGGGAATGCCACTTTTAAGCTGCTGCTGAGGAATCTGATTCCCTTATTCATACCTAAAACTGTTACACCCTGAATTTCAGGGTTTAGTTTGAGTTGTGGGTTTTTGCTATGCATTCCTCAGGTTACTTCATCTCTCTCAATCATGTCAGACTTACACTTGTCATTTCCATGTTTCTAATGCCAGATCATAGTTATAATATCTAGCTAGGGAGCATCTTGTTTCAGTTCATTCATGCTGGTTTAGCATGAAAAGGTAAGCTGCAGTCTCAGACCCCTTATTTATGAGGATTAATGCTTGCTTCCCTTGTGACAGTGTTCCAGTAGACTATTTCTGTTGATGCCATAGTTGCTTGCCTTCAATAGAGCTGACCTTCTGTGTGATCAGTTTTCTTACTGGTTGTTTTAGCCACAAATTTTCTTTTATCTGGGATATCCCTAATTATAGTTTGTCTAAATTCCTGTAATTCTCTGCATAGTGCTAACAGACACCTGTTACTTCTAGCCAACTACGATGACTTGTACCAGTGGTCAGTGGAGTCCTACTCAGACTTCTGGGCGGAATTCTGGAAGTACAGCAACATTGTATGTTCTCGCCTGTATGATGAGGTAAGGCAATATCTGTCTTAAATGGTCAAGTGTAATGTGAAAGGGACACAAACTGGTTTTACAATTGATCTCACCTGTTCTGGAACCTTTGCAAGTGATAGAAGAATCTGTGAAGTGAATAGTCCTGAACTTCCTTGTGTGGTGGGTAGTGGTATTCTGTTGCTGATACACCTCAGGACAGTGAAATCCTTGAGTTCTGTTGTCCTAAACAATTCTGCTGGAGTGTCCTTGTGGTCGTGTGCTCTCACACACCTTGATAATCCTGGCAATAGACTGCCTTCTGCTTTGGCATTGTCCTGCTAGAATATCACTTGGATTTTGCAAATGCTGGTGTGCAGTCAAGTTCATGGTTATGTTCCCTTAGTCAGGTTCCACTCTGGTTTTGCAGAACTGGTTATGGAAGTCTCTGCAATCAGATCTAGGCTTGAAGTATCTGAGGGAATGTTGGTTGTTGCACACAATCCTAGGTGGAATACCAAACCGTTCTACAGTGTTGCTTTGAGATGAATCTGACTTTGAAGGTCTTGCAAATGGAGGGCAAAGCTGGAGCCCTTGTGCAGTCCAGGTGTAGGGTATCAACATCACCCTGTAGTTTTCCATCTGAGGACTGAGATTTCTGGAGGTCTGTCCCTCCAGGCACCACCAATAGCTGATGAACTGGAAGGGAGACTGAAGCAGGCAGTGGTGGCCTAAAAATGGATGCTTCCTGATGGTGAGAAGCAAGAAGATAGGGATGACTAGGAGCATCCTGGTAGTATCTGCTCTCTGGCTTTTTGTGAGGCATGCTTTTTGCTCTTCAGGTCATACAAAATATCACATGTGCCAGAGTAAAGCAAGGATTATCTGTCATGGTAATGGTGAGATTCATTCTCAAAGGTACAGTCTCTGCCGATGGTAAGCAGAATCTCTGGGGCGTGATAATGCATGGTTACAGCACAACTAGTGAACCACTGGGGAGAGAAGTGCAGCAGAGGTGTGGGCAGAGGATATTGCTCATGTGATGCTGCTTTGTAGCTACTGGGGCTTGGGACTGGCCACTGATTAACTGCTGTGAAGAGCAATTGTAGAACAGGAGCTGGTGGCATGGGAGTATGGGTGATGCTTGGTGTTCCCCTAATCACACAAATTGGCCTTGTATGCCCTAGTGCTGTTGTGAGTAGGAGTAAAGCATTACTCAATGAGGGTACAGTGAGCAGTACTGTAGGCTTCTCTTCTTTCCTTTTCCTGTAGCCTTGCTGAGTGCTCATTGGGAATGTATGAAGTGAAATGTTTGTTGCAAAGCTCTGTGTTTTTGTCCACTTGCTAGAACTGGAATCTTCCACTAAATTAGCAGACCTTGAGTTCCAGTTGTGTGATGAGAAGTTTTCTCTTAAGGGAGAGATGAGGTTGTTCACAACAAAGTACCACTATCAAAGAGTTGGCTTGACTAGGAGTCACAGGTGTTACCTGTGTAGAAAATAACAGAGCACCAAGTGTGTGAGTCCAGCATCTTGTGCTAGTGGAGCTCCTTGAAGGGATGTTGCACTTCAGGGAAAAGTAAGATCTTGTCCTGGAAAATGCTGAAAAAATTCTGTTTACTTTTCTTCAACCTAAGGAAGTCAGTAATGAGTCAGTTTTAAGAGGGGCTTCTAATTACTGCAGTAATATACATGGGTATAAAAAGTGTTTCTGCAGCCTGAGTTGATAAACTGTACAGGTTATAACTCTGTTCTAGATAATTGTTATGAGCAGAGAAATCTACTTCAGCTCCCATTTTTAGAAATCCCATTTGAAATAAAGCTCATGTGGAAGTGCTTTACTGCATTGCTTTAACTTCTCTTATAAAAATTAACTTTAGGATTGCCTCTGGTAATATACACACTGTATCTCAAGGCACAGAAACATCAGGTTTTCTGCAATGGGAGATACTCAGTATCTGGCTTTCAGAAGCCTTTTACTTGGTCTGAAAGAATGCTGTTTCTGTAGTGTGTGTGCAGTCCATGAAAGAGAACCTGAGGGTGTAAACTAAAGCTTTCAAAAACACAACTATCAATTTAAAGATTACAAAATGTGTGCTGTTGGGCAGTCGAATCTCTGAGCAGTGGGGCATTTTGGAAGGAATTTACCTTTGTTGCTAATTCTGAGGGGTTCTTTACCTAGCACTACTATTAAAGGTACAGCCTTAATTGTGACTTATCAAGGGGTAATTTAATATTTTGAGGCTTAATTCAAGATGGGGGGAGTTTGTTTCAGCTTATGTTGTTGGACCCTCTTTAGAAAACAGCAAATCAAGGATGGTAGAAATGAGCAGTCTTAATTTGTGATACAATATTTTATTTGTAGAGGTACAGTACAATATTTGTTAGTTGTAGTACTGCAGTAGCAATACTTCTGCACTGTAGATGATGCTGAGTACTTAAATATTTACTGCAACTTAATCTTAAAAATTGGAGAATTGGGTTATAAAGCTTTGACTTCATTACATTTGGCTATAAGTTCACTTATTCAGTGTTGGGTTAATTTGAATTACCATTGTCTAAGCTCCCGACTTGATCTCGGTACCTTGTGACTTGTGCTGGGGAAGAATGGGTACTCCCACCTTCCTATGCCCTCATTTTTTGTAAGAGGGAGGTGGGAGTGTGTGGCCTGGTAGAGAGCTGTACTGTGCTGTAGCTCAGTCCCTGTTCAGGATGTTCCCAGAGGCAAAACCCCACTGTGCACTGTGGTTTGCACTTACCTTGTGGTCTGGGTGTAGCCACAGTGGTTTGTTTCACTTGTGTTTCTAAGGCTGGTCTGAAGCTAGAACTGTCAGCAAGGAAACTTTTCTAGTTTTTTTTGTAATGATGCCTTTGCTTATGACAGTTGACAAATAATATTAATCTTTCTAGGCCTTTAATTACAGGATTTAGTGTCTGTTTGCCATCTGTAAGCTGGGAGAAATGATTCTTACCTAATAGTGTGTAAAGAGCTTAGAATTAGTTAGCTGATTTAGTTACAATACTCTGAAAAAAACAGTTTTCCAGGAAAGTATTATGGGTTTTTTTTCAGGTGATTGATACATCCAAAAGTATTGCAGATGTCCCGGAGTGGTTTAAAGGCAGCCGTCTGAACTATGCAGAAAATCTTCTGAAGCACAAGGACAATGACAAGATCGCACTGTATGCAGCAAGTAAGAAAACTAATCACTGGTATTTATATTTCACACAACTAGGCCTTATAGAACAGCTCTGCTGTGTATGAAACCTCAAAATAAACTGGCTTAGGTGAGGAGAAAACAGGAGAATCAAGTCAGTAACTCTGCAGAATCTGATAGAGCTCCACAAAAACCAGCAGTAGATGCTCTGGGAATATGGATAGTTCTGGGAAGTCCTTGGCAGGCTAAGTGAATTTTTTTTATAACTTAATGGTTAACTGCATTAAGGTAGTGGAGCTCATGCTGTGTTCAGCATCGCTCAGTGTTTGAGCTGTTACTTTGCATTTCTCAAACCCTTGCCTTCAGGAAGTATTCTGGCAGTGTTGCCTGGTACTGTCCTTCCCATGCCGTGTACTGGAGACTCTGCTTTGTGTCACACAGTCACAGGTAATGATGCCAAAAGGAGAAAAATAATTTTCCATTTGAATCCTGTATCAGTGCTGGTGAACAGACTTCCACCTGCATTTCTTTTCATGACCTTCTGCTGTATTTAATCTTCTTAAGATCTCTTAAGTCAGAGTATTTTTCTTAACCCCTCACTGCTGGGTCAGGGGTGTTTAGGGAACCTGTGTCGGGTTTGTGTGTTCCCTAGGGATGATTCTGTGGGAGCAATGTGAGTGCAGTAGAGCACAGGGATGTAAGTGTGACTTTCATAAACACTTGTCACTGGCTCCCACTGTGAATATCTTATTTGTGACTCCTTCTCCTGGGGTCTAATCATGGGGCAAGATCAGAGTCCTGTTTTCTGCTGTTCTGTGGGAGCCCAGAATCTGTCAGCAGTCCCTGATCAGCTTATGCACTGCATGCTACATTGACTTGTGTTGTTTCCCATCACTTGCTTGTTTGTTCCATGTGGGTCTAAATTTACTGGGATGGAAGTATAAGAAGGCAAAAGAATCACTGTTCCCTGCTTAAGGCAATCAGACTGATGGTAGCTGTTCTGCAGGGACCTGCTGTACCAGGGCATGCAATACACTCCTGTTACAACATCCTTGGCATATGTGGCTTCATAAGAAGTGCTGGATCCTGGAAGCAGGACAGGTCAAATGGTTTGCAGGAGCTGCACTGAGGAAGTACAGGAAGGGACCTTTAAGATGACAAACTCTGCCTTTCATAACATTCAGAATTGTTCATTTTGTGCCATGAGTGATTTATTACCTGCTTATATAACATCTGACATCCAGTACCAAATGAAAACACCCTGCAGATCTCTTCAGAGATGAATGGAGTCCAGTTCACTTTATTTGCTCTGTGGCACGTTGGCAAACACGGATGTTTGAAAAGCACATTGAAAGTCAGACCTTAGTAACCATATGTGCATGACTTTCTAGTCAACGGTGACTTGCCATAATAAAACCTGAAGTTGGCACCTTGCTGCTGCTTCCTAGACCTAATGAGAAAACGGAGTAAAAAGGGAAAATGAGGTTGTTCTTTCCATGTTAAAGTAGCCTTAGGGAGTGCAATCTATTTATCATGAAAGCTCTTTGGGAACACACCTTTTGCCAGTGAATAGTTTGTTTTTGCAGATCTATGTTCCTGTCCTTAAAAATGTCCTGGTGCCTACTGAACGAACACTACTAACTAAGACTTGATTCCCATTAAGTAGAAAAGCTTGGTACAGTGTAAGAGGAATTTGAAAAGCAAAAAGTATAATTATTAGTGGAAACTCTTCTCCTAAAATTGCTTTACATTCTATTCTTCCAGAATTGGTTGTTTGTATTGGACTCTACTTATGCTGCAAATGCATGTTTTCTGACTGGTTGTTTTAATCTTTCCTCAGAGGAAGGCAAAGAAGAAATCTTGAAAGTTACTTTTGAAGAACTGAGACAAGCTGTAGCTTTGTATGCTGCAGCCATGAGGAAGATGGGAGTAAAAGTAGGGGACAGAGTTGTGGGTGAGTAAATTTTCTTGAAGTGTGAGAGGTGGAACTTTCTTGAAATGTGCAAGTGAGTATTCAGGATTATAGAATCATGAATATAAAATACTATTTCATGGAAACATTCCAAAGAAAGGGCTCTTATGCTGCTGTGTTTATATTTGTGTGAAATATGCTTCTAGAGGGAAGGAACCTGGATTAGCCTGCAAGTTCTTTAGCACTGGAGAAGCAAGGAAAATACCCCATTCATAGCTTCACTAAGGTCTGCTTCATGAGTGCTCCATGGAAGTGGAAGTTTTGGAGACTTGGCATCTAGCTGAGCTTTGACTCACGAGGTCTGGCAGATTCACATGAGGCAGTCTTGGAAATGAGGGTCCTGGGTTGGTTCTTCTGATGCCAGCTGGCAATTACTGGCCTTGTGGCCCCAGGTAATATGGAGCACTGTGAATTGCAGTTCTTGAGGGATGGACTTGAACAGCCTTTGCCAGCAGTGCTTCTGGGAGTGATGTCTTCCAGAACAGTGGTAGTGAACAGTTGGTGAGCAGTAACTTTTTGAGTCATATCAATGCAGAGCTTAGACGTTAGAACCCCTGTGATCCTTTCAATAACTCACAAATATTTCTAGAGTATTTCCTGTCATAAGCCTGTCATGTGAATTTTCTTATATGAACAATTTGTCTTGTGAGCAGCTTGTACAATGTACAGTCCAGGCAGAGAAGGGAGTTGCTGGCATCAGTCCACTTACTTAATATTGCTGGTTTTGATCTTCTAGCTGAGCTGCTTCATCCCTGCTGCTTCATCGTGTGCTCTGTAACATACGCTCTTGGGTTTTGTCAGTATGGTGCAAGTCAAACCTGTAATATCCTTGAAGCTCCTTCACTCTTACCTGGTAGCTCTGCTGATGTGTGTATCCATTCCACTACTGGAATCTCATGTTCCTTGAGCAATACTTGGCCATTATCCTAAGTATGTGTAAATTGTTGTATGATGCAAACCCAAAGTGATGAAACTTTGATTTGTTTTCTGCGTGTTACAAACCAGAACTTGAACTTGCAGGAGGCAGCAATTCCAAGTTGCTGTAGAGAATGCATCCTTAATGTCAGGGCTTCCTTCCACATAAAGGGTAGGATTTTAACTGTGCACTTTAAGGTCCTGTTCAAAATGAAACAGAAAAGGAAAACAAATACTTTTTTCCACTCTTCCCTCTTACCCTGGCTGGTGAGACTTTTCCTTGTAATCTTCAGTCAGGTGAACCCACATCAGCTCCCATCAGTTGAGCTGTTGCACAATTCCTCCCTCCCCCTGGTACTCGAGTCCTCAGCTCCTGACAGATTGCTTTGCCTTGGGCAGCAGCCTGTGTCTAGGGAGAGCCTCTCTGTGAAAGAATTAAGGTGGGATTTGTAACAGCAATCCACCTATTACAGATATATTTAAATTTTCTTAAAATTTGGCCTCAGCTTCTTTCATATGTTTCTCTCCTATGCCAGAGGATATTGGCAGCCCTTGGAAGAGCTGGAAGGTAACATCAGAGGTTGAGGCTGCAGGCTGTTCTCCAAATCCCAAATTGAGATGGGGAGAGATGTTAAGTGTTGGGTGGGAAAGTTTGAGTCATACACCCACTTGTGGTACTGAAGATGAGGCTCTCCAAAGCTTGCCAAAAATCTACTGAGACCTAACTTGTTCCAAAATTTATAGCAGATGGCAGAAAAGGGTGGTTCTTCATGTGGTTTATAGCAATAGTACAGGGCATGCTTTTACTGCTTCTGAAGAATCAGCTTTTAAATGGAAGGGAGATAAAATTAATGAAGTATTATAGTTGCCTCACACCTAGTCAGCCTCCCGGGTTCTGATGCCCTTTGTTGCTACTTTCTCTTAAAAGCACTTAGAATCTTGAGCTGTCAGAGTTATACAAAGACCATTGACATTGTTTTCTTGTGTATTTTATCTTGATTCTTTATCACCTCTAAGACAAGACTACCTGAACTTTTCACTAACATGTCCCCTAGTTCAATACAGTTTACTGTTGCATCAGGACAGTAACAGTATGTTAAAGTTGCAGATGGGTGAAAGTGGGTGGACAAGCAGCAATGTCAGCACTTTTTCAGCTTGATTTCATCCCTTTCCATCACTAAGGGGATAACACTTAATAGTAAACATAATTGAAGCAGATGTGTGATGAAACAGATCTCTTCTTCCAAAGATGCCTTGCAGTACTGTCAGTGGTGCCTGAACAGTTGGATACAATACCTAACACAAGCTACATGGATCCACATGTGAAGTACTCGTGGTCTCCCACTGGCCATCTGTCTGGCAGCTAACAATGACTGCAGCAGGAATAAAATAAAATGGGGAGTAGCTGTGTTTTTCATCTCCGGATAGGTTGCTTCTATTATATCCCTGTAGCCAGCTTTGTTCTATTACAAGTCAGCAGTTAAAACAAACTAATCTTCCCCATGTGTCCACACAAAAAAATCCTCAACAAAACATCAGTGAATTACATTGTTTAAAGCTGGTATTTTATCTATAGTAACTGTATTAGCCCTAGTTGCTTACGTGGGTTTTAAAGCTAGCTTTGTAAGAAGATTAGCATGTTACTAATAGTCTCAGGCCACAGTAATGTTAGGATGACCACTTCAAAGTCCCACAGGGGTATGAAATGCTATATTAACATCAAAAAGAGGAACTGGAAGTCTGGTCTTTGAGTTGTCTCTTCTGTTTGAGAGCTGGTGTAGATCAATAGTACAAACCACTGAGGATATTTCAGTTACAACTCCTCACTTTCCTTCCTCCTGATGCATTATTTCAAGGCTCACACTAAGTCTTTGATACAGGGTCTAAGTGTGCTGTGTTTGGTTTTTTTATTCAGATGACTCTGAATATTTGGATGTCTTCTGAGTACACATTTATTCTACTTTATGGAGGTGTTAGATGCAAGGTAACAACTGTTCCAAAACATGAAGAGATGTCCTCCAGTTTTCATTGCCCTCTGCTCCCCTGATAGTCCCATCCAGGAAATGCTCAGTGAAATATTTGGCATCAATTAAAGAACTACTTCTGTCACAAAATGACATTTTGGTCTGTTCTGGTTCTCATATATTTCAAATTACAAATTATTGTTCAGGGAGGAAGACTTTTCTTCAAAGAAATCACTAAAATTTTGGGGTACTGTACCTTGTATCAAACCTTTACCCCAAGGGAAAAATAGCACAATAAATAATGCCTTTATGGGCTTGAGGTTTTGCTGCACTTCATGTACTTAATAACTCCACTGAACAAACCACCACAAACTGTAGGCAGTTCTCATGTGTAATTTGTATCTTAACATGGCATGAGGTTTTTATCCACAGTTGAGTGTTTTTTCCAGAAATTGCTGGGCTTAAGTCAAGGATGCTGTTTTCAAAGTTGCTACTCCCAAAAGCACAGCAGTTTACAGATTAACTGAAGTGGTCAAGCAGGTTTAAGAAACTGATTTCACTGATTTAATTATCAGGAAAAATCTCAGTTTAAGATTTACTTTTCAAGTTGACTTTTTGCAAAGTGGCAAAAGGATAGATTTTTTTTTCAAGCTGCACAGACAAACTGGCAAAAATCAAGCTCAGTACCTTCCTACTGGATAAAGTTAATGTAACAAATGGCTGTTAAGGTCTAATCTTGGTTGCTGTCCTTAGAAGTACATCCAGAAACACCTATCTTTGGGAAGTGCCTAGCACTGGTGAGGTTTTTGTTGTCAGGTGGATACTTGTGAAGCACCTGCAACTTGCACTGCAGTCCAAGAACTGTCAGTGCTCATCACTTCTCTTAAATGAGTTGGAAACATTTTTATTGCCCTTCAAGTCTGCTTTGAAATACTGAATTCTAATTGCATGTCCAAGTGCTGCATTTAGGCCTGTTATGTGCTTTTAAGTAGTTGAACATCTTTTTGGTTGCTTCAGGATGATCTGAAACTGCAGATCTTTGCTCTGCTTCAGTGTAGTTTGGGAATTTCATGTGTTTTCATTTGTGGGTTGGGTTCTGATCAGTTGAGAGTCAACCTTGGCCACCCAGCACCTTCTGGAGAGTTGCTCAGATTGAGCCCTCTGGAAACCTAACTCTCTTGACATAAATTTCTTCTGTATGACTTGATAAATTGAATTAAAATATTGTAATCTTGCTGCAAGCTAAGGAGATAAACCTGAAGAGCTACATTTGTGTGGGAATGTTCCAGGGCTGGTCCCGCCGTATTTATTCCCTTATCAGCTGAGACACTGGTTTTGCTTGTTTGTGTTAAGAGTCTGACAGTGTGTACCAGACAGTGTTCAGCTTTGTAAAGCTGAGTCTCTGCTTTTGAACTGAGTATTTATAATCTTTCCTTCCAGATACTTGTTCCTTCTCTAATAGCTGTTTCCAGACCTGTTCTATTCCCCTGTGTGGTGCTGTATTCTTAGTCTCCATGTACCCTATTCAATCCTCAGACTTACTCCCTCTATCAGTTCTTGTTTTGTGTGCTGCTCTCTTATCCTGAAAACCTCATTAAGCACAAACACTTTGAGAGTAACCTTGTAGATATAGAAACTGATAGAACTCTTCTTATAAATGGAATTATTTCTAATTCCTTGTGTAACTGATTTGACTTGAGGAGGACATCGTAATTGTGTGAAAAACGAAAACTTTAAAGGATGCTTCAGTCTAGGATTTTTAATTTTTTAAATTTGTTTAAACTGGCTATTGTATACTTTATATATATTTACTGCAAGATGTGATGTTATTTTAGCTTCTATCTCTAACCACTCAAATTCTGCCATAGGTTACTTACCAAACAGCATTCATGCGGTGGAAGCAATGCTGGCTGCTGCAAGTATTGGTGCTATCTGGAGTTCAACATCACCAGACTTTGGCATTAACGTGAGTAGCCTTACTATTGTGCTGCAGAAAAGCTATCGTTGTGTTTCAGGCAAATGTGAAGGTGATAAATTTAAGTGGCAGATAAATTCTGTTCACTTTAGTCTTGCTGCCACCTCCTGGCACAGCCAAGTACACCAGGTTTTTTTCTAGCTACCACAAACAATGAAATCTCATGCTTGCAGTTGTCAATAATGATGTTCAGCGTAATCAGAGTATCTTCAGCTAAATCACTTGGGATGTTTTCAGGTGGAACACATAGTCTTGGTGAGCTTTTAATTATATTAAATGTGCAAATGAGCAGCAGTGCAGCAGGGTTGCCTAGGTCTCAGCCCTTCCTTCCCAAATCTTCCCCCCGGCTGCTTGGCCACATTCCATGTTCTTTGCCTAAGTAATCTGTTCTTGTATGGGTAAACTGAGCAACACCCCAGCTGATCTTTTCCAGAGGGCTTTATATTTGCCAACGTGGTGAGGAATTTCAGGCTAATATCAGTAACCTGTTTAACTCTTTAGTGTAGGAATAAATGCTGTGTGTAAATTATGGTAAAAATTATAATGATATGCAAACAGACATTACTGTTGCCTGGAAGCTTTGGGAACATATTCTGCTTTCTTTGGAAAGTCTTCAGCATGCATCATAAGCAGCAATAGATACAAATAATTTCTAAAATGGTGTGTTGAACCTTCTTTTAGATAAAACTTTTCATGAAAGCATCTGGAGAATGTACTGTTTGTGCATTGCAGATCCCAGAAAACACCAAAGTTTTTGGGTAATATATACCTGCAATCTCAGTGTTTAACACGAGGTTAAATGTATGGAACTGTCATCTCTGGGTTAGTGCTAGAGGGCAGCAGCATTCCACTTTTTTACACTTGAGGGTGTATAATTGGGGAAAAAAAATTAAAAAATTCATTACAGCATGTAATGATCAATCTGTTCTACAAATATTGTCTGCTTGCTCATAAAATGACAGTATGGAGTATTTTCTTTGCAATGTGATTTGATCTCTCATCTAGGGAAGATTGTTCATTTTGCTTGTGTTAGGGTACTGGTGTGTTTTCTGTCCGTGTTGATGTGCTGTTATCTTCAGTGCCCAGCTTTATTTAGTTTTTGTGATAGTTTTTTAATGAAACTCAACCTTGGAGCAGCAGTACCATCAATGTAATTTATTATCCTTTGGCTTGGCAGTGTGTGTTGGCATGAATTCAAACCCTAAAATCTTGAGGAAGATCAGCAGAGATCCGCAGGGATATTGACTTCCACTCTAAGGAAAAAAACCACTTCTCCTGTGCAGTTGCATTAGTTCTGTTAACATAAATGAAGATTCTGTTTGTGTTTTGGGGAAATGGTGTGGCATTTCCAACGCTTCAAATCCAATTGTGTATATATGTTTTGTGAAGCTTAGAAATGTCACTTCTCAGCACTGCCTACACATTGCAGGCTCTGAATGCCACACATCCAAAGACTCCAAGCGCTCAGGAAGTCTGCTGTCAGAGCACCAGTGAGCTCCCTCCCACGCAGAACGCTGCTCTTGGCAACACTTGCTTCATTTCTCTAGTCCCTGTTACCCATTTACGTATATAAATAGGAAAGTGGTTCTTTGTGGCCTGTGCATAAGAAATTCTTGGGTATGTAAGTTTAAAAAGAGGCTCTGCTCTTACAACCACGTGAGAAACCTTTGAGCCCTGGCAGCATCAGTGCAAGCTCTGTATGTGGGGCCCTGTACAATTTTTTGGAGTGGATTTGAGGCTCCTAGAACAGAACGAGCCATATCTGGTGTACCTGAGCTTTTCATGAAAGCAATTCCTTGCCGAGCCATCTGGTTGGATTAAAGTTCCAGTGTAGCAATTACATGTTCCATCTGTTTGCATTGCCTTCGTGTCATACCAGGCTGCCCTGTGGGATTTGATCCTGCCAGTGCTAATGAATCCAACTGGGTGTGTTAGCAGGATTCGTAAGACTCGGAGAGCTGTAGTCATCTCTATTTCTGATTCACACTTCAGATTTGATTCGTCTGTTAGAGTAGCCTTAGTCCTCTAACTGGTCTTCATCTTTATACATCAGACAGCATGGATGTGGGGTATGTATGCCCTGTGCTCAGCATGAATGTATATACATACACATGTGTGTATACCATACGTGCTGTGTGTAATTTGGCTGCTTGGTCCATTCTTTGAAAATGGTACAAAATAGGTATGGCAGCCTACCTAAGAAGGCAGGAAACTTGGTTTCATACTCCTTTAGAGAGTAACTTTGATGGATTAATTAAATCTGCATTTCTGAGTTTGAGCTGTTAAGTGACAGTTGCATATTTATACTTAGTCATATACCTGTACCTTGCCTGTGATGTTCAGTGAACTTTCCTAAAAAGACAACTTCTCCAAGTTGTCAGACAGAACCTCTGTACTTTTGCAGTAGGCTTTCCTGGAGCCCTGACCAGCCCAGCTTGCAAAGGAGGAGTTTAATAGAGATTGGTTAATTGTGATGTTTTTGTGTCAGTCTTTTGATCTGGTAATAATGTCTCATGTTGGCTATGAAGTAGAGGACAAAGAAGACAGGGAAAAATAAAGAATGCTGGGAAGAATAAGCACGTGACTGAAGTCTGATTTTTGCAACATGGTTTAGATTGTTCTTGAACAGTTAGCTGCCAATTTTACAGTGTTGAGTAATCTTACAGTTCTTAATGTTTCAAGTAATGTAGCTAGAGAGGGTTGAACATTAGTGCGTGCTGGGAGCTCTTACTAAAAGGATTTGCTGCTTGCTGTTTGAACACATACAGGTCCATTTCTGGTAGGCTGCTGCATGCAGTGTACTGGGGGGGGAAAAATGCCAGAAGGGCATTTTTTTATCTCAAATGTAGTAACAGCTATGGTAAATTCCTGAAAATGGTGCAAGCTGGAGGAGACACCTGAAGATTTAGTATTTGTGTCCTGCCCTAGTGGCTCTGAAGGAGCTGTGGTAGTGTTCTGTGGGGGTGTGTGTGTGTGTTCAATATCTAATTGTTCAGGTAAATATCAGTGGTACAGTTTCCTTTGTTAACTGTAGCAGAGCAAAGCTGACAGTTCATGCGAAGGGCCACATCCCCATAGGATAAATGCATCTCCCAGAAGACTGGTGGTTTGATTTCCCTTCCTTACAGGCTACCAAACTGGTACGTCGTCCAGGCAGCACTGGGGCAGTTTGCAAGGGCATCTAGAGCAGATGCAGGCAGGAGTCTTGTGGACCTTTGAGTAAATTAAGTGCCTGACTCCTGCTCACATCAGTCAGGTGCTTATAGTCTTATCCTCTTTAGATGAGTTTCTAAGTTTGATTCTCAAAGTGAATTTTTAACTGCTTAGGTAGCTTTGAACGTGATCCTTCAGTGAACGATGTTCTGTGATCTGTGGTGACTTTATCTTCGTTATTGGTTGATATGTTTGGGGGTCATGAAATGGATTGTTACTAACCTGTTGTGCTTTGAAGATTGTGGGTGAGGGAAAGACGAGCAGCCAGTCTTTTAACACTTATCCTAATTCCTGTTCTTGTTCCTTGCTTGAGCTGAGATTTGCATTTATTATCCAGTGGGTTTTCCTACTGTAGCAGTTAATTGCATTTTTTAAACTTTTCTTTGTTCCTAGGGTGTACTGGACAGATTTTCCCAAATTCAGCCTAAACTCATCTTCTCTGTTGAAGCTGTTATATACAATGGCAAAGAACACAACCACCTGGAAAAGCTCCTTAGTGTAGTAAAAGGTATTTCACTGCATACTATCTAATCTTAGCTGTGCTGTAGCTCCATGAGCACTCAAAGCCTGCACTGCCACTAGAAGTGACACTTTGCTGCTGTCTTTTCTCCTTTACAGTATCTCTGTGGCTACTTAGAATTTCAGAACTCATTTGAATAAAAACTAACAAGTCTTTTGTGTAATTCTAGCAGTTTTTTGCTAGCTTAGATATATCATAAATTAGTCAGCAGTATAAGTGGGGCAACAGGAACTGATGATACTGGTTTGTTTTAAGCCTAAGTGAAGTGCTGCTGCAGACAAATGAAGAGGTATTACAGCACTAAAGCTTGCAGGTTTACATGTGGATTTTTAAAAGGCTGGCAATATTGAGGAAATTGTATCTTAGTCTCTTGGGGTTTTTTAACATTTAAATCTGTGTCCAATACTTAGTGCATCAGATTTATTTGTTACTTAGTGCGTTACACTGTACAATCCAAACAGACAGAAAAGACCTTTGGTTTATGTAACTGAATGTAGAAAACTTTTCTTTCTTTCAGGGCTTCCAGATTTAAAAAAGGTGGTGGTGATTCCATATGTCTCCTCAAGAGAAACCATAGATATTTCTAGGATTCCAAACAGGTAATGGGAGCTTTTGAGCTGTCACTGTCCTAACTAGGGATGAGTTGGATGCTGATAACTATTGAAACTGCCTGACTTCTGGAACTTGCAGGAGCCAGGAGCTAGCCCGGCTTAATGTGGGTCCAGCTTCATACTGAACACAGTAGTGTGTGGTTGCAGATGTGTTGCTTCTATGAAATCAATGTAATGGTTGTAAAATGAAGGTGAAATCTGGGATATAGCAGGGAGGAGAGAGACTTCCAGTAATGAACAATTAATAATTTAAATGACAAATGAGAATTTGTTTTGCTTATTTACTGGTCTGGATTACATATGTTAGATACCTTTTGGAAAATGTTGAGTTCCAGACTTTGTGTTGAGGGTCAGATTAACAGCTTTGAGCTGTTAAGGCTGACAGCTGACCATAGCTGCAGATGTATTGGCTTGGTTTTGTTGTTACCTCTCAGTGTTAAACCAATGTTGTTTTAGAACAGCAAAAAAGAAACAAAACAACTAGCAATTGAAACAGAATATAGCCAGACTAGAAACAAAAATAATATAGTGTGAGTATATAGCTTATTGTAATAGAACTATTGGATACAGAGGGAATCTTATATATGGGTTAGAGTCATACTTCCAAAAAAAATTTGAAGTGTTCCTTTATTCTCTTCTTATGCAGTGTCTTTTTAGAAGACTTCCTTGCTACTGGGAAAGGAGACCAGGCCCCTCAGCTGGAGTTTGAACAGCTGCCGTTCAGTCACCCTCTCTTTATCATGTATTCATCAGGCACAACAGGGGCACCGAAGTGCATGGTTCATTCAGCAGGGGTATGTTGTCCCTCCTGGAGCTGCACTACCTATATTTAACTACCTGGGTTGCATTTTTCCTTTAACAGTACCATATCATAATGTACTTTAAGGAAGAACTGGTTGCTGACAGTTCTCCAGTAACTTACAATGGAACTTTCTATTTGTAAGTGACTGTTTGGAAGCAAGTATGGATTAATAAGGATATAATGGTTTAGAGACTGGTGTGGAGACCTTTCAGAGTTCAGCTGTTTCCTGAGAGCAAGTCTCTCACAAAGCACTAGTAGAACTGGCCTGACTGATACTTGTAGAAGAAAGACCAAAGAACTTGAATTGGGTGCTTGGAACCAATTTTTTGGACACTGTCAAGTTGAGACCCATAGGGAACTTGCAGTTTTTATCTAGATTTTTTTATGACCTTTAGATTTACTGCCTATGTTTATCAGTTCAGAGCATGTCATCCTTATCAATCTTTCCTTAAGGGAGGAAGCCAGAAGGTTAGCTATCTCCTTAGATGTAAGTTTTGCTTTGTAGAGTTGTCTAGGTAGCCTGAGGACAGGGTCACTTTGTTACACCTGTAGTGTGTGTTTTTGCCTCTCTGATGGCAAGGACCTCAGGATTTGCCTACAGTCACATCCCATGCTGCCTGTAAACACTTTGCTTTATATATAATCAATAGGAGGCCATGCCAGGTAGTATGTGACATACAAAATGATCCCTTTGGGGCACAAATCCTGTGTTTGTGAAGGTGTATTTTCAAGTTTGACAGCTGTTCTGAGGCTGTGCTGGTTTTAGACTGGTTAAGTACTTGCAAAGATGAATTAGCACAAACAGGGCAGGTGTTTGGTTCAGTGATACATGATGATAAACAGCAGGGAGATGAAAAACAGATGTAGATCAGCCAACAGGGTTTTGCTCTGTTGCAGAGTTCTTTCTCTTCTTGTGTTGTCTGTATGGCTGCTTAGCTTGCCCTTAATCTCATGCCATTGCTCTCCATTTTAATCATCTTTTCAGTTCATAGTTACCTTTGAATTAAGTACTCATCCTTGCTGGGGAGGAGAGGACATGATGTGTTGAATATGATGTTATGTATGAGGATTGTGTTCCCACTGAGCAGCTCTGTAGTTCCTGTATTGGAGGGTGACATTTTCCTTAGGTTCTGGTGCTAACACCTCTGGCCTAGAAGCAAACTGTTGCATCAGAGGCTTCCTTGCTTTGCGTGCTTTGCATGTGTCAGATTGAATAGGGTCTACAATAAAATCCATGCAAAGAAATTCTTAGATGTCTCCTGCACACTTGATTTTGGTTCCTCTGTTTGTTCTTGGCTTAATCTTTCCACTGTAATTAATAGGAGGATTCTCACTGATTTCCACAAAAGCAGAATTAGCCCATGATCTTTGTCTTGATTTCCAGCCTCAGTTTAACTGAAGCTTGGTTTTGAAAGTTAAAAACGCAAGAAAAGAAGATGTTTCAGTAGAGATATTTCAATTATTTCTTATTTGCAGTGTGCTTCAGTGCTGTTTTGTTACTGTACTGATCTTACAGACACTAATAGGCAGCTTACTTTAAATTTACAACTCAGTTTATCTAATTCTTTGGTATCTTTCTGGTCTGTTTTCTCTGCAAATAACTTCTGTAAATAGTGAAAATAAAGCCAGGTACTGAGATGATTTTAAAAATAGTTCCTCAGAGGGAGTAAGAGTTTCTTGTCCTTGATAGCAAAGCTGAATTGAAGGATTGGGTGTGTTACAGAAAGGCATTTGAGGGTTCTTTCTAATTCTTGAGAAGCGTTAGTTGAGTAATTGTTATTCTGAAATCCTAAAAACATTTGTTTTGCTTTTTTACCCCATTCATACAGGCTCCTTTTCAGTTATTCCATATTCCCAACTATCTAAGGAGAGAATTTTTTTGGTAAAATCCTAACCAGTTAATTTATATTTATCTTAAGGACTTGCAAGACCTGGACTTAAGTATCTGCGCTGCTACAGACTACTTGTGTAACTGTAGGCAATTGCTTAGAGAATTTTATTATGCACTTGCTCTTTCTGATCATTGTATAGAGAACGGGGCTGATTTGAGACCAGGGCCAGCAGCCATGAGTAGCTGCTTGCTCTTGACTGTGTAACCACTTAGCACTGGTCCCTCCGGGGTGGATAGTGTGGCTTAGGAGCAGCAGTGCCTACTGATTTTTTGACACTCCAGATGCTCAGCACTTTATCAGCCATATGTTAAGCCCAATGAAGACAAGCAGACCAGTAAGTCTTTATCAGCTGCCAGATCTGTTATGAAATGCTAAACACTTAAGAGTTATTTTGAGGGTCATACAAGTCCTATAAATAAACTTGAGAGAGCATCTTGGGCTTTAGGCTCTTTAGAACAGCTATGTCTTCTTTCATCATACCTTTGTTTCCAGGCTGTTACCAGGTTTTGCAGGGGAATGGTTCATAGCCTCTGTCTAAAGTCATTGTTAAATTTCCTTTTGGTACCAAACTTGTGAAATAGCAGCAATTAAATGCAGGAAAAATAAAACCAATATTTATTTTAATTGAATTTGACTTTTTTAATGTCACAATTTTGTCTGGCTCTTTCAGATTCTCCTGCAGAGGCAATGTGCTTACTTTTATAACTGGAGTAATTATGTTAACACCTGCAATTCTTTTGGCAACTTGTGAAGTTATACACAGTGTTTCTAAATCATGTTTTTTTTCTAAGTCTTTAAATGTAGCTGATGGTAGCTATAGCTAGGTGGCAGCGTTGTGACAGCATAGTGTTTTCAAACAGCAGCAGGTGAATTCAGACCTGGTTCCTTTGAGTTGCAAGGAGAAAATAAGATTTACTCCCTTTATTTAATGTTTTCTGCCTTTTCTCCCAAAGCATGTGCCAGTTTTATGACTCTCCTTTTTCATTTCGAATGTTTATCTGTAATCTATTTTCTTCCAGCATAAATCTGGTTTCATGCTTACGAGGCTCTTAATAGTTCCACTGTAACTCCTTGCATAAATGCAAAAGCCACCTTTATTATAAAATCAACCACATTAATTTGTCACTGCAGTGAGGTGACTTGCTGAATTAGTCTGTAAATTTATTTATCCTAACAAGTTATGCTTTAATGATGATCAGGAAGGTACTTCAGCAGCATTTTCAACAAAAGAAAATGAAGTAATATATTTAACCACATTATAGTTAATACTGATGCTTTGAGCAGTGAAATTTTTCACATTGCTAGTCACTTCTCTGTTTGCTAGAGATGTGTATAGTTAGGTTTTCTGTCTCTTAGATCTTATTTAAGGTAGTTTGGATAAATAGTGTTAATGTATAACAACTGCTGCAGTCTGTAGCTGCTCTTGGGCCTCTGTTCCTCCTGGCTGCCTTGGTATCCTGAAAATGCAACTCTGTCCAAGGACTTACCTTGGAAAATTCGACTGGTAAAAGCATGCTGTTAAAATTATGGCCTGCATGGAGTGCTCTGCAACTCTGATGGCTGGGCAGAGTTGGAATTGAAGGAAGCTATTTATTCCATGGATTACAAGTGATGTGCAGTGGGATTTGCTGAGGTCTAATGAGGGAGGCTGAGAAGTTGAGTCAGAAAATGAAGAATGCAATTGCTGCTGCTGTAGGTAGGCCCTGGGATTTACTTCATCTGTGGTTAAAGGGAGTGCTTGCCTGCAGTCCTGGAGTGCGTCCTGTGAAGAATTGACAACATTAGGTTTTTTAAAGTCTGTGCTGCCAGAGTTTTGCTTTTCATTTGTGAGCTGATATTTTTCTTTCACTGTTTTTTCAGGGTACACTAATACAGCATCTGAAGGAACACATTCTTCATGGCAACATGACCAGCAATGACATCATTATGTACTATACAACGGCAAGTGTGCCTTACTAAGGCATTTTAAAAAACACAATATATTTTTCTTATAAAGATGGGAGAGCTTTTCCTACAAATCCCCAAGTACATTTTTATGTATTTTAAATTATTGTTCTGCAAGGGATTGTCCTACTTAACTGAACTTAAGAAAAAAAAATAGTGGAATAACAAAATGCAGCAGGGACCTTTCTGATGAAAGGTCAAACCCATGTTAAAAGTTTCTGATCTAATTAGCAAGGAAAAGGGATTGATTTTCAGTCTCTTGGGTTTATTGATCTAACTGCCTCCTCAATATCACCTGCAAAACAGGCTCCACCTTCCTGCATCATGCAAGGCTTGACTATACTGAAGATGAGAATTCCTGTTGTCTTTCTGTTTTGCTGGGGAAGAAAAGCTGCACAACTCTAAGTTTACTAAAGGAAAGGGAATAAAAGTAAACTTTGTAGGGGTTCAGTTATGTGGCTTTTTTCTAATGCTCTGGTAAAGAAAATGGTTCCAAAGTCTTCTGTTACTGTAACAGTTTAAGAAGGCTAATGTCTTTCCTCATGAATTCCTTTCTGAACTTTAACACCACTAGTCAGTTTGTAATATCTCGTAATTACATTAACCCAAAGTTGTCCTGTCTCTTGACTCATGCTTTAAAGGTAGATGTATAGGGAGGTATGTAATACCCATCTCATTAAGGTATTGGTAAGCATAAGTTAGATGAACATCTATCAGGAACATGTAGCTGATCCATTCTTGGGACAGATGAGAGTATAAACAGTGCTTCAGCCTTATTTTCTGACTCCTAAATAATATGATTAGATGTAATCAGCAGAGTTGGGCATAAACTCAGGTGTTGGTTTAATTTTTTTAAATCAGGAAGACTTTGGGCAAGGGAAGTGGAGGGGAAGATGGCACCATGCATAAGGACAGAGCATGCTTTAGTTCAGGTGATCCTGCCAAAGGATATACCTACCCATTTTTAGGTTGCCTGTAGGTACTCTGCCATCATATGACAGCAACACTCCTGGTTCTGTGCTAGAGATGCTAGGGAAGCAGACAGCTAAGCTGACAAAGATGGAAACTAATGTATGTATTTTCTCTTTCCCAGACTGGCTGGATGATGTGGAATTGGTTAGTGACTGCACTTGCTACAGGAGCTTCAGTGGTCCTCTATGATGGATCTCCTCTAATTCCATCACCAAATGTGCTTTGGGACTTGACTGACAGACTAGGGTATGTAAACAACATTAAATGGAAGGTAGTGGTATCTGCTTCTGTTGTGATGACTGCATACAAGCAACCTCATTACAAGTGTCACTCCCTTGTTCAGAAACTAGTACGTAGCATGACATTGCTTATTGCTTAGCTTAGCCTAGAATGGAACTACTTTTTAAAACTTTGTACTGAAACGGTCTTTGAAACAGTTGGTTGTTTCAAAGCAGAGTCAAGGATTCCAAGCAAACAAAGAACAAAGGTTCAATAGTCAGTTTTCAAGAGCAGCCTTTTCAAAACACAGAAATTGGGAGCAATCTGAAGAGTAATTTCTCAGCGTGCTTGGAACTTAGAAAATAAGAATATTTAATTTCAAGCAGCTCAACATAAGACTCAATATATCACTTTGACTTAAAGACATAAATTGACTGGAAAGGCTCAGTAGGGTTGCTTACATTTTGCTTTTTAATCTATGCCTAATTCTCCCTGTTAAGCCATTTGTTAATTGTTTTACACAGTTCTTAGTGCCTAAAAATGCTCAGTGTCCTCTCTGGAAGCCTAGAGAAGTGGCAGGTATTAGATAAACTGCTGTAAAATCCTGTGGTGGTATTTAGCTTTGTACACTGGTTAAACTTTGGTATTTTTTTTGTAACTTTCCTGTTTTGCCAACTGGATATAAGGAGTAGATCTGAATGATATTACTGGTAAAATGAGTGTCATTTTTAATTGAGAATTCAAATTAATTCATCTGTGGTGGAATGTGGATGCCAAAAGATTCACTTTGAGTCTTGATAATTAATAATTTAAACCTCATTCCATCTTTTGTGACATGTAATATTTAAAGACTGACATTTTGTCTCTGGCTATTATAATTGAAGGTTAATGCCTTGTCAGAATGCTTCTAGTAAAAAAACTCACAAAACAAATCCAGTAACTTAAGATGCCCCCTACCCCCCCCCAAAAAAAACCAGGAGAACAACAGGCAAAAATTTAGAATTGAGAAATAACACAGCTTATTTTTAAGCATTGTTTCCACATGCCAAAAGTGAAGATAACTGAAATGTGTCTGCATGTCTCACTTTTATAATCTGGTGCTAAAAGTGGTGGCCATCTGTGTGGTACTTCATAATGCAGTCTGTTCCCAACTCAGTCATGTTACATATTTAGAAAAAAAGGCTTCAACATGTTAAGCCTACCTTACTTCTCTGAAGATGGACCATACTTGCCTTCAGGTAGTATATTCATATAGTATCAAGATACCTCATACTGCATGACTGGAATTACTCCAGTGGACATCAATTAAAGATCTGATCAAGTGAACTGTGTTTAGTCACCAATTATACAGTATTTGAAAAGAAATTGAGACTTGGCTCTACGTGTGTGGTAGAGGAAGTGTCAAAGAAAGAAACAAGCATTAAATGTCTTAAGTGTAAAATAAGCAATCATTTGAAGCATGGAAGGAAAGATATTACACCAGAGTACAAATAGTTCATGTGACTGTGGTACATGGTAACTGGAGGAGCAGGACGCCTCTGTGGGCTCTCGTGGTGCTGTTCCCATGTACCTGATAAATTGCTCTATGCACTGATGTGTTTGTGCAAATAGCCTGTTCCTGTCCCTATCCAAGAGTTGACAGCATCTCAGGAACTGTCATCCACCTCAATGGCAAAGGAAGACATCCCCTTTTGATAGTGTTGAAAGAGCCCTCTCTGTGCTCAGAGCTGTATTACCTCAAGATCTGTTTTACCTTCCATCTCACCTTTGGAGTAAAAGCAGAGACAGAAGGATCTTATTTGAAGTTCTCCTGATGTATGTACTGCCCGTGATCTGTGCACTCGGGCTGTATCCCTTACCCTTTTCTGTCTCCATGCATTTTCTTGAGTGAGTGTATTGCTGCGATATAAATTGGATTGGCAGAAGGCAGGGAAGAGGATTTCCTGAAAGTCAGCAGAAACATTAAACTAGCACTTGCACTGAGAGTAGGGAAGGGGTACAGCCTTCACTTCAAGCTTTAATTATGTTGTATTGGAGAGCTCTAAATACACTTTTTTGAAGGGCAGAATTCAATGATTCAGTTAGCGAGGCTGAATTTCATGTTCAGTTAGGTACCTGCACCTCAGACTTCTCATCAGTGGAAACTGAGCTGGTATCTAAGAAAATCACTGGCTGCGGTGTTCAGGGTGAAGTATTCTTTGTTAAACTGTGCCTTGAAATGGCAAAATTTTATATGCAAGAGTGTAACAAGGGAGCAGATTTGTGTTAAACAGCTTAGTGGTAATTATGGCCCATTAATGAAGTAAATGTTATAACATTCTGTGATGTCTTTGGAGTGTTCTGCAGTTATGAATTCCTGTAAATGGAAGTGACTGTTTTCCATGGGGTGGGAAGGCTTTGCTTAATATTTAAAGATAAAGTTAAAAGTTTCAAAGCTGCAGAAATTACGTGATCTAACTAATTTTGAGTGCTCAAAAGGATGTGCCTGGCACTTAGAAAGCTTTAAGAGACTGCATTGCTTGACTAATCAATGTTACAAAGTGTCTGCAGCCGCCTCTTACTGCAGTGGAAATTGCAGGTCCTTAGGATTTTAGCATATTTAAATATGCAAAACATTTAAACTTCTTTCCCCTCTAGGATCACCATCCTTGGAACGGGTGCAAAGTGGCTGGCTGTGCTAGAAGAGAAAAATTTAAAACCATGTAAGCTTCAAAAAGCTATCCTCCCTCCTGCCTTTCCTCTGCAAGTTCTGGCCCTGTATTTTGTCACAAAATCCTTTATGTAATTATTCTGGATTGTAGTGAGAAATAGTTAAACTTCTCTAAGAATTCTACCTTAACTTTCTTGTTGATTACTTACTTTTTAAGGTGAAACACACAATCTGCAGACACTCCACACTATACTGTCTACAGGATCACCGCTCAAATCTCAGAGCTATGAGTATGTCTACAAACACATCAAAAGCAGTGTCCTCCTGGGATCCATTTCAGGTGATGCTTTCATGCTGTGTGCACCTTGCTAGTTCTGTTCATTGCCTGCAAATTTCCTTCTTGCTTGCTGTTGTATATTTGCAAAGCTTAAGCCTTGGATCATTCAGGCTTGGTTATAGTTAAACTGGAATTAATTGTCTTTTTAGTGTAGAGATCTTGTGCATAATTCTGTGTGCTATAATGAAGCTCATGCACTCAGAAGCTTTTAGGTGGAATGTTTCTGACATGGTGGATATTTTGGGTTTTAGCTTTTTTAAGCAGGATCATTTCTTTTGACTGGGTGTCCTTAGGGGTAGCAGGGTGAGATCAGGAAAAGAGTCTATTAACCTACAGAACACGCTGTTCTACAAACAGCTGACTTTAGCAGAAAATACCTCTTAGAGGTTTTTCCATGTTCCCACTTCAGTTCGTTTGTGCCAATTAATTGGCACTGTGGACAGATTTTTTTTGTTAAATTATATAATTAGAGAAATATCAAGCCCCCATGCTGTGCAGTTTGTTGTCAGGAGTGCTAGCTGAGGCAACTTCGATTCACATAAGGTCCACTACAGAGCTCCTCATTCTGCTTTGTAATGAGGACTGACTCTTTCAAGGGGCTTTTTACCTCAGTTTAGCTTGGTTTTTAAAGTCTGATTATTTTGCTACTGACTCACCTCTGACTATGCTCTTAGTAAGAATAGTGCTGTATCTTGAGCTTGCTACTATAGACATTTATAGTCTCAAACACAGAAGACTATTTTTGAGCAAACATTGATTTGTGTCTTCTAATTCTACTTTGAAGTCCTAGAAAGACTGAGTATTCCAGTTAAGTAAGCACTTTGACAGTATCTATTTTTATGAAGAAAACTGTTCAACCTATAGGCATGGCTCCCCTCCATCCCTGTGAGAACAAGATACAAAAGCTAAGTAAATATTGACTGGTTACTTTAATGAAACAAATGAGAACATTTCTAAGTGATCTTACATATCTAAGTCTGTAAACTAGTGCTGCTTTTTCTCACTCTTATCTAAACAGAAATCTCCTTAAATGTGATTAAAGGAACTGTTGGAGGAAGAGAAGTTTTGCCTTAAGCAGTATTTCTGCAAGAGGAACATACATGTATAAAAAGGCATATAAAGTAATAAACTTTCTTCTATAAAGTCACATAACATCCTAGATAATACTGTCTATTCTGTGCTGCTTCATGTGGATCAAAAGCATCTGGCAAAGGGGACAGTCTGCTGTTCTAGACTTCTTGGGTAGCTTTCAGTTCATCTTTTTCCAAAAGATGTTATGTGTTCTAAATGGACTTCTTTTATTGTAGGTGGGACAGATATAATTTCCTGTTTCATGGGTCAGAATGTTACAATTCCGGTCTACAAAGGAGAAATTCAGGCCAGAAATCTTGGAATGGCTGTAGAAGCATGGAATGATGAAGGTAACTATTACCCAAAATGTTATGCGTGCTTATGAAATATAGTGGTTATAAGATCTAAAGTTGTATTCATCAGATGAGTAAACAGCTGTTAAATGGGTAATTTGGCTTTGGAAACACATTCCACAAAACCTGGATCCATCTGATTTGGGTCATACAGGACTAGTGAAGGTAATCAATGTGTGAAAAGGCCCTTCCTTTCCATTACTCTGGTACATCAAGGCCAAGGTGTAGCCTCTGGTGTGCATGCTAATTAGCTGTGTTGCTGTACATGCCAGGGTGGCTTCCACCCTGTGATGTAACCCTCCTGGAGTTACTGAGGTTAAGATAGGGATGAGTTTAGGAATTGACCACAAGCTGTTAAGACCACCAGTCACATCTCATCTCACGAGCATCTGGCATGTAAGTAATAACTGTAGATGCTTGTTGCTTTGGTACTCTGTTGTTTACAGAAGGGAGATGCAGAAAATACCTCTTTGTTTGTAAACAGGAAAACCAGTTTGGGGTGAGAGTGGAGAGCTGGTTTGTACCAAGCCTATTCCCTGTCAGCCTACACATTTCTGGAATGATGAGAATGGAAACAAATACAGGAAGGCTTATTTTTCCAAATTCCCAGGTATGTAATGAAGGGCTTGGGGTGTTGGTCACACTGACCAGGGATGTAGATTGTATTGCTGCCCTTAGGAAGGTGCAGGTTTATTCTTGCCCAGTGACAGGCAGGTGCAGCTTTGAATTTAGACTTCCAGGGTGAGAACTCCACAGCACGTTTCTCTTTCGCAGCATCTCACCTCTGTTTTCTAGTGCTTTGTTTCAAATATGGATCAAAATCAGTTACCTAAGAATCTTTGTGTAGCTCCAATCCCATTTTGCTTCTGGTCTCATTAGGCAGATGTGGCTGTAACTGCCTGATAATCTGGAGTGCAGACAGACTGCTTGGCATGAGTGTGAAATGAAAGTGCTGAATAGGTCAGGGAGCAATCCTCCATTAATGAGTGCTACTGCACCTCTGCCAGACTGCTCCTACCTAGCAGGAGGAGCGAATCCTAAGGGATGAGTGCTGACCTGCTACCTCATTAGCATGAAGTATATGCTGCCTCAGACATGCATATTCTGCATTCATACACTCTTCCAGTGGTGGTAAGAGTAAAGGAACAGGTACTGTGGGCAGAGGCTTTCTTCCTAATAATTGTGGAGGACTCTGCTCGTCCAGAGGTTTTGCTTATGTGGCACAGTGGTGCTCAGCTCCCTGCTGCCTAGTGGGCAGAGGCTTTTATAGGAGCAGGACCTCAAGCTGCTTGTTTTGGAGATAGAAGCTTTTTTATAAATAGCAGCAATACAGAGATTCGCAAGAGAATTCGGGATGTGCAGCAGGAGATAATAATCATATAGGAAAATTGAGGGGAATGTGGAAATTGCAGTATGCATGTAAAACTGACAACTAAATGGAATAAACCTGTGTGAGACTGGGATCACTGTGGTCCAGGGGTTCTGTCTGAAACTCCTCTGTTTTCCTTGTAAATGGGCTTAAGGTTGTAACAGTAAAGTTAGAAAATGGTCTTACGTGCACATGCATATGCAAACAATTGAGGTTTGGGGTTTTTCTTCAGAAAAAATTGAGTAGAATTGGCTTGTATTTCTGTCTGTGGCAGGCTGCTGTAATGGTATTAATCTTAAAAATAATACAGAAGTTATTCTAGCTCTGAGGACTCAAATCTGATTTTACATGAACGCAAATCAAGACCATTAAGCACATAAGCTCCCTAGGGAATGATTGAGTCCTATTGTGCAAGCCCAGAAAGCTTCTTGTACAGAACTGCACATCATAAAAGTGGATCAGAAGGTCCACACAAAAGAATATTGTTACCATTGTGGAAGATTCTTCCAGTTATCACAGTGTGGGGTTCAGAGCAGCTATTTGTCTGTTTTCTAAAAAAATGCTGTACAATCATGCAAACAAGCAACCAGAAGATGACCTAGGGTTTGATTCTAGTGAGTGAGCTTCTTGTGTGTGTGCTAGCTCTTTGTAGTAAATGCACTGTGGATTGTTTGCTATGTTTGCTGTGAGTAGTTCTCAAAGTATTCTGTTAGTAAAATAAGTACGAAAATATAAGTTGCATGATTCAAGTTACACAAATGTCTGCTGTGACTGGATCAATAAGAAATCAGCTGCTTAACCTTTGTCATTCTCTAACAGATGTTTGGGCCCATGGTGATTACTGCAAAATTAATCCCAAAACAGGAGGAATTGTCATGCTGGGTCGCAGGTACAGTATTATGGTGAAAGTGTTCTAAGTAAACAAGTGTTAAAGTTTGGAAGCTTTGCCTTAGAGCATAATATACATGATTCTCTGTCATACTGGATTCAGCTTTAGATTAATTTTGTTAACAGGTATTGTGGATTTCAACCCTTAAGTTAATCACAGCAGCTGGATTAGAGGGAGCCCATTTTGAACTTCTACTCCACTTTTGTATATGTGAACAAAAGGCAGCATTGGCCTTGGTTTTGTGTTCCATGTTTTATAATGGTGATCTATAAGAGCTGGAATTGAGTGCAGCATATTCAGCATGATGAATCAGGAAACTTGTCTACGAGTCTGGGCTTTGCCATTGATTTGCTTTACAGCAAAACTTAATTATAGAAGGTCAGGTATTAAGTTGTGGTTGTGCTAGTGATCGTAGGCATTCAAGATCACAATTGTGGCTAAATTTTCTGCTTGCATTTAGAACCTGCAGTTTGAAACAAAGAAGAGTAAGTGCCTTGAAGCTGTCTGGCATTGTCACCAATACATGTGCTCAGACATGCTGGATGAGGCTGATGTATATGGAACACAAGTTCCAGCTATAAGACTGGAAAGTAACAATGTGCAATTGCAATATGATGGAGTAGTACAAAGTTTCTTGAGCTGTTTTGCTGTCAGTGGTATGTTTATACTTGTAGGCTCCTGGAAAGGGGAGGGACTAGGAAAGGTGAATTAGTAATGTTGAAGTTCTCTGTACAACTTCTAATGAGCAAAATGCCTTTTTGAATCAAATTCTCTTAATATTCTGTTTCTAGTGTGGCTGCGTATTCCCTGCATGAAATGTAGAGAGACTTGGTTAATTGCATCAATTTTTCTCTTTTCATCAAACTCTAATCACATTTTAATGCTTCTTTGTTTTGTGTGTGATTTGCAGTGATGGTACATTAAATCCAAACGGCGTAAGGTTTGGAAGTTCTGAAATCTATAACATAGGTATGAAATTCACTTTCCACCTTTCAGCTGTGACATTGTTGCCTTAAGTCTGAAATGTAAGCATTAAAGGAGTTTGGGGGGACTAAGTAATAAAAGACTTGCTGGTTTCCAAATGAAAGACAACTCGGAGTGTATTAGTGTTAACAGTAAAAATTCTGTTTTGTAGACTTGAAATAGGTTGCTTTCCTGAAGTAGGGCTGGAGTTGAGTAGCTGAGATACCTTCTCCATAAGGTGTTGCTTTCATATAATAAGGCTTTACAGACTAATTATATCATGCAGGTTTATAAAAGAATACTTCTGAGGCTTTCCTTCCCCCCTCAAGACAAGCTCTTGACACTAGTTTTATTGGATCTTTCCTAATTAGATGAAGTTCTTGAGCTTGTTTCATACTTCAAAAAAGGCTTATGTTGTGAAGGGTGCTGAAACTGTGCCTGCAAAGGTGCTAATCTGAGACTTAAGGCCCTGTTGCCTATCCTTGTATTTGTGCCATCAGGTGTGTTAACTTCGTCTGGGCAGCAATGGGAATTGTGAGGAAAGTGGAAGAAAATGGCTTGGTGTAAAAGCTTGTTACCTGTCCTGAAGTTACAGCAAACTTTTTTTATTCTGGGCTTAAATATATATATATATGTGGTTCTTAAACATGGATTTTACCTGAGCAGGAGCTGAAATTTCAGAGCACACGGGGGAAGCTTGTTGTAGAATACCCTAGCCAGGATGTCTTTTGCCTTTGCAGCTCTAGGGGAGGTGATAATTGTTTTGGTGCAACCACGAAAAATGTATAATGTGAATAATATAAATGAATAACATACAGATGCAAGTGCTGATCAGGATTCTTCCTTTATTTTCAGTTGAAGCTTTTGAGGAGGTCTCCGATAGCCTCTGTGTCCCTCAGTACAACAAAGATGGGGAGGAGAGGGTGATACTCTTCCTGAAGATGGCATTAAACCATGTGTTCAGCGAGGATCTGGTGAAAAGAATTCGAGATGCAATACGCATCGCGCTTTCTGCCAGGCATGTTCCAAGCCTCATTCTGGAAACCAAAGGCATTCCGGTATGTCATGAAAAATGCAGCCTACTTTTTTCTTTGTCACCTTGAATAGTAATTAAGGAGCAGTTGTCATTGCTCTTCAAACCCACATGCATGGAAATTTTAGCATCTCAAAAGTGTATTCGAGCTTTATAAATAGTTTGTCTATGTTGCCTAGCAACATCACTTCATCTCCTTTTCAGCTAAGCGTGTTTTTGTTTTTTAACAATACCTAAAAATGCCCATTCTCAGTTTATAAATGTGTTGCATTCTCTCAGTAATGTATACTTAAGCATTTTAAAGGGAAATAAAAAGGCGATTTAACTTTTGCTTTTCTGACTACCCATAGGCTTATTTTGTGTTTGTTTTTGTGTTTCAAATGATGTTCTTATGAAAGCTGAGAGCACTGAGCAAATTTATAAAGTCACTTTGTAAGCCATTTCACTTTTACATCTATTTAGCCACTAAAGACAGTGATAGAGCTACATTTAACTGTAGCAGTAATTAAAATAAAATCTTTGCGCCTATGGGGGGGAGAGATATTTATATAGCTAAAGGTTCTGCATGCTCTGTTTTCTGGAGCTGCAGTGCTCTGCAGTGCCTCTTCCTTGCTGCATGGGCTCTTTAGTCCCAATGCCTGCTTTTTGTAGTCCTCTCTGATGCTAGAGTCTCCTCAACAGCTCTATGAGCAGTAGAGTTGGGGGTGCAGAGTGTAGTTATCTGAAGTCCTGGCTCTGGACGATATCTAATGAAAAGTGGTGATGTTTGAAGTTCAGGAGTTCCAGTGGCTTTGGAGGCCATGAACAACCTGGGTTCCTCAGTCAGCAGATTCAGTGGTAGCCTTGGTGCCTATAAAAGCAGACATCATCTAAAATGGGCCTTGACAGTTAACGAGGAGTTAGTTAATGTTGGAGTAGTTCTTCCTTACTGAACTGCACTACTCAGAAACCACAGCAAAGAGAAGAACTAGGGATTTTGTTGTCTGCAGTGTCCTTGCTTCACATTACTTTGTGTTACTCAATTTTTGTGATTTATATGTACAGGTGAGGCCTTTGTTTTTGTTTGTTTTGAAACATTTTGGTGTTTAGGGCCATTTAAGCTCAGTGTTTCACTTCACCTTATTAGAAAAGAACTGTCCATTTAAGATACAGAAATCATGGTTTTTTGCAAAGCCCAGTGGATTTGGGCTTTGAGCCTGCCTTTAGAAAACTGAAGATTGCTTGAAAATTGGATGTGTCAGAACATAAAACAGTGAAGATTTTGTGTTTGTATCATGATTCAGATCTGGTTTTATTGGTTTAAGTTGGAGCTTGATCATGTTCTCAAATAGGAATAAACTAAAATCACATGAACTCTTCTTTGAATTCCACTTACTCTTCAAGTGATTTTCAGAAGAGATTTTGGTGCCTCAAGTGTAACAAAGGAAGACATTGTGCTAAATTTTGATTGAATTCTGGAATTGGTGGGGGGTTTCATGAATATTTCCATAAAGCTAATACATGAAGTGTAACTTATCATTACTGGTTTTGTTTTCCAGTATACAATAAATGGGAAAAAAGTGGAAGTAGCTGTGAAGCAAATAATTGCAGGGAAAGAAGTTGAGCAGCGGGGAGCTTTCTCAAACCCAGAGACTTTGGACCTGTACCAAAATATTCCTGAGCTTCAGAACTTCTGAAGTCACTTGTTTGGTTTTTTGCATTTGTTTTTGTTCTGTGTTTGTTTTGTATATACCAATACTGTATGTAAAGAAAAAGCTCTATTTAATACCAGTGGTTCTTTTAAAAGAAAAATATTTCATTAAGTGCATTATGAACGGCTTGGGTAAAGCTTAGCTCCCTTTTATTGGTTAAATATGCCATATATCTTGGAGTTTTTTTCCAGCCTAGAAGGAGGAACCTGCCTGTTTTGATTTTTATATATGAGTGCATCTTTTCTGGTTAGATTTACATCAGCACCCCATCGAATGGGAGCACCAGTAGCGTAAGTTACAGTTGCAAATAGAACATTTCTTTTCATAAAATGTTTGCTTTCTTTTTTAAACTGGATTTTTAGCAAGTTTTTTCAATCCACATGTTTGTCACCTGTAAGGAATACACAGTGATTTTAACTAGACTGTGAAGCATGAGAGTATCCTATATGTAGTGTGCATTTAAATGTTTTTATAAAGCCAAATCATAATGCACTAAACCCATTTGACTTGACACAGAATATTTTCAGTCTTAAAATATCTCACGGTACCCTTGAAGGTAATTGTTGCTTTTATTTTGTGATGTAACCTTCCTATTGTTTCAAGCTTTTAGCTGATAGGCTTCTGGGGGTTCAGAAGGTGAGGGAGCAATCAGCTCCTACTTATTCCTGATGTAACTGCAGGTTATTTTCATGGAATTTACTGTCATTACTCTGGATTAACATCATTGCAGTTGAAGACAGCATTTTGCTTCCTTGTTTTGAAGGTCTTTAGTGGCTGTGAGGCAACTATCCTGTGTAACGTTAGCTGAAGAATTCCATGGTGTTCATTTATTAAAAGCTGGTGTTTTTGTAACTTTTTTTACCAAATGTCATTGGAAGTGAAAGACTAAAATGTTTCCTAGCTCTGTGTCCTTCCAGTTTATAAAGGGAAAAAATACTGCAATGAGCATACTAAAACAGTAAAATGGAAGCACTAAAACACTTTTGTTTTTCATAAAACACAGTTGCAGTAGTTGTAATGAACCTCTGGCATTCAGTATCTCCTGCACTATTTGAATTTTGTGGGTTAAGTATTTAATGCATTAAAATCATGAATGTCCTTACAATTGTGTTGAATGCATTCAGCATTGATAAAGTTAATTAAAATTTGATTCTTTATATATATAATATATATTATATTTGTTTCAACTTTTGCTCAGTTATGGTCTTATTTTTATTCTATGACACCCAATCAAAAGGAAAATATTTTTAGCTTAATTTGTTACTAATTGTAATGGTTTTAATCCAAGTCCACCCACTACAAAATTATTATTCTCTGGAAGTTTTATCCTGGCTTTTTATGCAGAGCCCAGGACAAGTCAGACATTGCTGCTAGTTCTGTATGCATGGTTGGCTTGTTGAGGTCACAGGTGAACAGGAGTGGAAGAAAGTGTGCTGGAAATGTGCCTTGTGTCAGTGCAGTAACAAGTTGTAGGTTGCGATGTGTTAATGCTGCTAAAAGGGATGAATCCATGCACTGAAAGGTCTGTACTCCATTACATAGGATGAAATCTAGATGCTCATACTCAAGTGTAGCTGCAGCTGGTAGAAGTTTGTGTGTTTCCTCCACCCTGTGATAGATCCCAGCTTGCACCATCAAGCTGAAGGCTGTTGCAGAATATGTCAAATATTGCTGCTAATAATTCGGTAAGAGTGAAACTGCCTATAAATGCAGGTGAGGAGTAGCCCCTCTCAGGTCTGTGGTTGAATCACAGAGGCACAGTCACTGGGGACATCAGCTCCATGTTCAACTGCAGGGTGCAGAAATGCCTCGTCAGCAAATGAGGCTTTAAATGAGCTGGTCTCTGACTTTCTGAACTGTACTAAGTCAGACAATATACTGTGCTGGTGTGACAAATGTGATAATATAAATACCAAGCACCCATTAGAAAAGTGTAAAAACGAGCTATCCAGCTGCCAATAACTTATGATTAAAAGTACTTTTAAATTCCTTTCCCCTCTGGCATGCCACATATAAATTTTACATTAACTGTGACTTTGTATTCATTAAAGCTTCATTATATTCTTTAATTCATGCAAAATGTCTGGAGTTTACAAAGCCCACAGATCCTTATTAATAAATAATTTTGGGATATTTCATTAATTAAAGATAGTTTAGAAGCACAGATACATTAAGAACATATACAATGCCTCCAGGCTGCTTTTTTAATCCTTTATCCTGCTGGAAACATGGTAGAAAGTTTTGTTAATGGATATAATTTGATCTCTTGCAAATGTCAGATGTTGCAAAGCTTTTCCCAGACTAGTTTCAAATAGAGAATGTGTATTTATGTATAGATCTGTGTCCTTTTCAGCTGGTTTCAAGGATCTGAGTTTCAGAAGTGCTGGACACTGGCAGCTTGTGGAAACGCAGGGAGGAGGAGAGGTGCTCAAAGAGGCTGCAGCAGGGCTGGGAGCACCATCCAGACTTCCAGAGCCCAACTCCTCCCATCCCAAATCCTGTTCTCCAAACAACCAACCTACACTGAAGGTAAGCAAAGGTAAATGCAAGTGACCCATTTCTTTGGATCCTGCCATGGGGCCGTGAACATGGCTGTACTCAAATCTCTGGTGTGAAAGCAGGGAGCTGAAGTTGTCACAGTTTGCAAAGAACAGGGAGTAGTTTTCTTTCTGCTTCCTATTGTTAGGTATAAACAAGCTGTGCTCTTTCCAGGGCTTGGGCATAGGGCAGTGGTGGTCAAATGTGGTTTCAAGGGGTTTCTTGCAAACAAGTGGCACCCAGATGCTTGGCCACAAAGATCTGGTCTGGCATGGGGGTGCAGCTCCTGATACCATGGTGTTAGCAACAACAGATCCCTTGAGTGCCATAGCCCTGTGGTGCTTCAAGGTGTCAGCTGGTGCAGCACATGTCTGAGGGGATGGACTGCTGATCTACCTGGGCTGTCAGTGTGTAGCCAGTTGTAATGTGTGGCCCCCTTCACTTCTGTTGCTTATTCATAACTTGGGGCTTCAGTGCTTTGGCTGGGAAGTTAACATATGCAGATTTTAGTGGCATGCAAATAGAGCCAGTTCTGGAAACTGCTCTAAGCCTCTGACATAAATGTTCAACAGCAAGGAAATTCAGAGCAGAGGTCCTTCAGGCCAGGTGCTTTTCTCCTTCAGTCTTCTGCAAATTTGAAAGTGACTGAATTATGTGATGGCATCCATCCTTTGCCCTTGACTCCTTGGGAGACACAGTTTTATCACTCCGTTTAAAAATGTGCTATTGTCAGCTCCTGTTAGAGCAGGCACTTCCCCCTCCCACCACCTTATGATGTCAGTTAATTTCTCTGGTTAGTGGTGGTTCTCAAAGAAATAAAATGAGCTGGTACACAGCAGCCCAAGCAGGGCATAGCTGATAAAATTGTTTATTGTTATGTGCAAGAGAAATTGGTTGTGTGAGTTACTTATCCAGTGATTTTAAAAACACAGGTAATTGCCTGATGGAATGCAACTTCCCTGGGGCCATTATTGTCTTTCAGTTTGATACATACATATTTAAACAGGTATCACTTACAAGGCAGAGCAGTCAGTCACACAGGTAAACGAGTGTTAAAGTAATATTTAAAATGCATTAGTAAGGAGCACCAGTTTGCTCTTGAGACAAAACTGTGGAGTTTGGATTTTGGGAAAACTGGTGTCTATAGGGAATGTTCTGGGAGGGAGGTGATGGATGGTGTTCAAGTGAATCTTTGTGGAAGATGTTTGGGAATGATTTTTCCCTATGTCACATCCCTGGGTGTAAGTGCTGCCATGGGCCTCATGTTAAATGCAGCTCCAGCCAGCACACACCAGGGTGTTGGTGGGGCTGAATATCCAGACTGAATTGTTACGTATCTTCCTAGGTACCATGTGAAACTTAGGTGCTCAACAAGCTGAGGGAGGAGAAGGTCTGAGGATAGTGAGCACTTTATGAACATGAGACCCTTGCTGGAGCAGACGGTGGTGGAGCACAGTGCAGGAGCAGCATGAGGTCAGGCCCTTGAAGTCTGTGATGTCTCCTTGGTGGTGAGAGGTACAAGAGGTTCAGTGAGGTGGGAGAGGGAAAGGCATATTTGTCAGCTAACGTGTTTGGAATTGCCCCGTGTACTCTGCTTGGGTCAGAGCATGGAACACACATTGATTTGGAAGAAGTGTTGTATAGAAAAACATTTCATCTCTGTTTCTGCACTTCCCTTTCTTCTACTGGGTCACTTTATTGAGCAGTTAACCTCTGTCCACCTTTGAGACTCTGGTCAGAGGTGTTGCAGTACATATGAAGGCTTTGATCTTCCTACAGGTGATCTCTGGAGCTCTGCATTGAGCAATTTCTCCATTTAAATCTCATAGCTTGTTAATGGTTTCCTGAGATGTCAGTCTGGTGGCTGGATCTCTTGTGTCCTACAGAGCTGGTGCATCTTTCTCCCTTCACAAGGAGAATATTTTTAGTTCTTAAATAATCAGGTCTTAGACAGCAACAAGAAACAACTTAATTTTCTTCTACATCTTTTGTAGAAAGAGGAAGCTGCCTGTCATACATTGTATTCTTCCAGAAATAAAACCAGGGTATGAATTGCTGTGAAGCATGGCCGCGGTCCAGTACGGCAGCCTTAGAGCTGATGGGAGCACACATTTTCCTTGCTGGGAATTAGGGGCCTTTTTGGATTCAAATAATGAGATAATCAACATCAGTTTGAGCATCTTGCTCTACATGATCTGTGTGCAAAGTGGGAGTGAATCTGTTATGCAAAGGAGAGGGAAGCAGTCTCTGAAACGCTATTAGTGAGTCAAAGAGGGTCTCAGAACAATTTCAGTTGCAGAACAATAAGATGTCCCAAAGTATTAATGTAGCAGGCTGCAGCTGTCCACACAATTTCTCATCATTGCTTCTGATGGCCGGAAAAATTCTTCCAAACCACCAGTTGGAGATGAACTTAAGTGATAAAACAGCATTGGCAGGGGTGGGAAAATCCTCGGCATGCCATTGTTTAACTGGGTTATGTAGCACATTAGTGAAAGCTTAATTGGACCTTGTACTTCTTAATTAGAAGACCTTAACAAATTTTCATCTTACTACTTCTGGCAAGTAGCTTTGCAAAGTTCAAGAGGCTTATCGGCATTCAGCCTGAGATTCCAGCTGAAATGATAATGTCCCTTGGAAAAAACATCTCCAGGATTGTTAATTAGTTTACAACAGCATATTAAAGTATACATGTAGGGGTTCACATCACTAATGAGGAGTCTGCTCAAAATAAATCCCTTTTTCAGTTTTGTTCCCTCTTCTGTCATGGTTTAAGGGAAGTTAAGAGTTGGTTGCTGCAGGGTAATGGTCCCACTGATGGACATAATTCCTGTGTGTTTTCTGCTTTAGCTTTACAAGGAGATAATTTCTAACACCTCCAGCCTATTGATCTATAGTGTGTTTTGCCAAGGAATAGGAGAGTATTTCCCACTGCATGGTCTGTGTGACGTTAGGAACATGACTTGGTTATATTATCTTGTTCTCCAAAGCCCTGGGTGTGGTGTCATGGAAAATGGCTCAATACCAGCCTGGGAAGGAGGGGTTTGCTTTATAAGAGCAAGCTCTAAGCTGAGCAGAAAGAGCTGGTCAAGAGGAGAGCTGAAATCAGTAGGATGTGAAGGTTTGAGAGTGGGTGGATGCAGAGTTTATCTCAGGCTCTTTCCTAGAGCAGCCAGAGAAGGAGTCCCAGTCTGCTCATAATGCTGTTACACTGCTCAAGCTGCCTGGGTCTGCAGCATCTTTCATGGCCCAGGAAAAGGTGTGTTTTAGGGGCTTGCCAATGTGTGGAGTTGCATTTCCTTCCTTTGCAGTAGATTTTAAACTGATGGGATTTGCCTGGTGTGACTGGTCCTGTGAGCACCTGGTTGGTGGGACTGGGACAGACAGACTGTGGCAGCTCAGCAGGTGGGTGGCTACACCCCAGGAACTCAGTTGTAATTAACATCTCTGGCAACACATTTATTTCCCCTTAAACCAGATGTATTTCTCTTCAGCTTATATTTGCTATGAAGAGGTTAAAGCTAAATTGAAATAAATTAGACAAAGAAAATTAAGAGCATTTGTGCTAGTTTGACTAACTTGGTTTAACAGGTGAGCTGAGTTTAAGCAGCTGTGACTTATGAGCCTTGCTGGGGCCTAAGGAGGTGGCCTTAAGTGTGCAAAAGTGATATTCAACTGAATTTTAATTTGCCTAGTTCTCATGTATAATAAAATATGCTAGGTACCTGACACTTCATGAATTAATGCAGGAGCATAAAGCAGGAAGAGATTCTTGTACAGGATTTGCTCTTATAATGCAAATGCCAAGCAAGGCTTTAAGTGGACCTGCCTATCTGGAATCATGGAGCCTATTTCATGCTTCACTTCAGGGTTTGTTCCTGTTTCCTGAATCATTTTATTATTAGAGGGTGTGTGCACATGTGGGGAGGGGAATTAGGAAGGCAATGCCCAGCACAGACATGTAAAGCCCTGTAGGGGTGTGTGAGCTTCTGGCACATCGGGGGCTCTTGTGATTTACAAAGTGATGAAATAGTTGGGAGGAAGCAGTGGGAGAGATCAGCCTGCTGGCCCTCTGTCCTGTCCCCAGTCTGTGTGTGGTGAAAGGCATTATTGAACTCTGAGCTGGGTTACTGGTGCTGTTGGGCTTGGGGGGAAAAGGCCCGATTGCTTTTGTCCAGGTGCTTTGCCTAGCAGGGAAAGCACACAGAGGGATTTCTCTTTAATTTCATGCAACAGACAAAGAATACAGGTGTTGTCAGGGTTGGTGTAATGGGAATAATTTGTCTGTAACTGGGGGGTGCCTCTGCTGCTGGGTGGCAGCCTTGGGGCTGGCTGTGTCCAGAGGCAGAGCACTGCTGTCCTCCCTGGGAGGAGCAAGGATGCTCTGGGCATCACTGGGAGAGATGCAGACTGGTGCTCTGGTCCATGCATCCTCCTCACCAGAACTCCCTCCTGCCAGTGCTGAAGTGGGACCAGACCCTGCTCTGACCAGTGTGAGCTGAGGCAGCCCTGACCCCAGCATGTTTGTGCCAGCAGTTACAGGACTACAGATGAAAAGACACCTGCAGAAAAAACCCCAAACCAAGGGTGATAGTAAGGTGAGGGAACATGGAGAGTGCCAAAGACAGCTGCAAACCCACACTGATACCAGGATGCTATCACTCCCCTGGTGAAACCTGTAATTAGATTGAGAAGATGACAGCTGGTTCTGATGGTGTAAAAATATTGAGACATGGTTGCAAAACCAGAGATTTTTCTCCTAATGCAGCTGGAATTTAAGCTGGGGAGGGAGGAGCAGAGATTTTGATAGCTCATACAAAATAAAACTTTTTCCTGAACTAGTTTATCTTAATCTTTGAGAAAGTAAAGCAGCTATGGAAAGGGGAAGAAGAGTTATCCTCACTGGGGCTCCAGGCTGGGATTGTGGTAGTTACAGGTCATGTGTGACCAGTACCATGCTGCTTAATATCCCTGGGGATGATTCTCCTCACCTCCCACCCTTTGGTATCTCCGGACCATGTGTGCTTTGTCCCTGCCCTGTGGCACCATGGGCTCCTGCTGTAAACTGGTGCTCGCTTTCGGAGTGCAAGTACTGGAAACCTCTGGGCACCTAAGAGAAAAGGTTGAACACATTTCCTCCCTCATTTAAGAGTTTTTGCCTTTATTCCCTGATGCAAAGCCTTGGTTCCAACTGAGTTCTATATGAAATAATTACTTTTATGTACAAACTGGAGGAAAAGAAGTTTTTATGCCGTGCAGAGTCTGATGTGACAATTCTATTAGGTTTTGGTGGGTACCTGCTTGACCCTGTAAATTGAAACTCCAGAAGGTCACTCTCTGTCTTATCATGGTATTTAATTTTCTGTGCTTCAGCAGCAGGTGGTGAAAGGAAGCTGGAATGGGTTTATTCAAATCTAAGTAGGGATTTAATGTGACAGAAATAGTTATTTTTTAAAAAACTGGCTGTAATCAGGCAGAGAGCATTGCTCTTTCTGTTCTTCCCCATGTCTGGCTCCTGAACTGGGAAGGCAGGTTTGAGTAGTGAAATGGTAGATCAGCTTGGGGGGTTTTGTGAACTTCTCTGTCTGTGCCACAGGCTTGTTTTTCACTTTTTGCATTATAAACCCATCCTTAATAGAGACTTGGATTTGTGTTGTACAGATGGAGCTGAGAAGAGCTGTAAGATAATGCCCAGCTCGGAGTGGCCTTGCTAGCAGGCTCATTGCTGTGTCGAGGGTCACTGTAAAGGCTATGTGTGTGCATTAAGGGCATTAATGTAAGTAATAGTTAAGAAAGCACCAGGCTGGTGTAATTTGGGAATAGATAACGTGTCAGGAACTTCAGATCCTGGGAAGAAGCATTTTGTTGGGAGAGTGGCATGATTTACTGACACCTCCTGTTCTCCCCCCAAACCTCCCGAACATTCATTATGCCTTAAATATTCTCACACTGAGTTTTTCCAATGGTCTAATTATAAACTTCATTATAATTGTTCATTAGTTTTATTTTGTTCAATTAGCTTAACAAGTTGCCAAATGAAATACAAGACTGGCAATTAGCTTGATCTAATTGTAATGAGCCACTCAAATTGGGTCACCAAATATGTTCGTTTATAGCACTTTTTTTTCAGTTGGTGAACAATAACATAAATATTCAGAACTTCTCCTGATCTAACTGATGGAAATTTCCCACTCATTTATTAAAGCAGAAACAAAATCAATCACTTTGCTCTTAGTAGTTCAGAAATGTGCAGCTCGGGCACCTGGGTTGCCCTGACTTAACAAGGCACCATCAGCAGCTGAGTGGGGCCACCAGCCCATGTCCAGGTCCTTGTCCTGCAGAATAAAACATGTTGAGCTGCTAGGAGGGAGGTCAACTCTGGCCTAATGTCTATCTCCTCTGAATTCTAGAGAAATTTGGTTTTAAGTCACCTTTCAAAAATGTCACCTCTGTGCAGGGGAGGAGCTGCCGGGCAGGTGCTGAGAACTCTTGAAACCCTGAGGAGCCGTCCTTGCTGCCACAAGCTGTTCTTAAATTTTATTGTGTATTGATTGCAGAGGGAAGTGTCCCATCAGCTCAGCTCTTCTGGTCCTGAAATGACCCACAGAGGCTGTGTCCAGAGCCCTGGGAGCTGCCAGCTCAGTAATGTTGGACCTGTAGATGAGGCCAGCATGGAGTTATCCCAGAGAGGCTCCTAGGGAAAACTTCTTGTAAAAAGGATTTCAAATTCCAATTTCTTTGTGGTTTGCAGCAGCAACCCACATTATACAATCAGAGTGGTTTCTGGTGGAAGGGACTTTGAAAGATCATCTAGATCCAACCTGTCTGGTGCTCCAAGGGATAGCCATGATGGTGCCATGCCCTGATGAAAGCCAAAGGTAAATCTGTGTTACCAAGAGAGGGGAAAAGCCCAGTGAGAGCTGAGCCATCCTCCTTTGGTGAATGCTGTTGGGAGGCTTTGGGCAGCTGAAGACTCCAGTTTGGGCTACTCCAGTTTGGGTAGGTGGATGGTTTTGGCCATGTTCAGCCCTGCACAGCAGCTGGTTTTGATGTGATTTTTTTGATAACCCTGAGCTCTCTTTTTTTTGACTTTCCCTTTGCCATGCAGCTCTCACATCTGCTCCTGTTAAGTGGCTGCTTAGCAGCAGCTCTTGGCTGACATGGTCCAGTGGATTTGCTGCAACATCTCCCAGAAGCTCATACAGGCAGCAGGAATTATTTGGTATGAATAATTCTTCCTGCATGTCATGTGCATCACATCTAAATTGCAGGGAGGAACAGCACAGTTGTGGCTCCTTAGCAAGCTAAAGTGGTGACATTAACAGGACTCAGCCCTGGACTTTGGTTTCTCTGGGACCTTGTCCTGCATCTGACCAATGAAAACACAATGAAATATTAAACCAGCCCAGAGACAACAACTACCTGTAAGTAATTCATAAAACACTGCTGCAAGGGCAGATGCAAGGGGTTGACGGAGCTGTGTGCCGGCCCAAATCTGCTGCTTCCCTGAAAAATGTTTTCTATCAACCCCACCCCTGACAGACAGATGGATTTGGGGATCTGTTTACTCAATCTCTTAAAATTTCAGCCGAGGACCTTCTTCCACATAGGAAGGGAAGAGAGGAGTGACTCGTCCTGTCTGAAAGACAAACCCCTTCTGCAGACAGTGCACTCGCAGTCGCTTTTTGCTCTGCACCCCCTCTTTGATGTGTCTCTAATTAGTGGTGTTTGTCAGCCAGCACGGGGATGGTGTCAGCACTCAGAGCTGAGCGGGTTGAGATTAAAGATGCCGATGGTGCAGAATGGGAGAAAACTCACACCTCTGCCTTTCAAGCCACAGGCAGCTACATCACCTCTTCAAATATCATCCAAAGGCATTGTTCGGCTTAATGAACGCACACTGAGTTACTGTCTGCATCTGGGGCTGCTGCAGAAATGGGCTTTTACTTCAAGCGCATCCTTATGGTCCCCTTCAGTCCATTCTCTGTGCTGTCACCTGACCCCTTGCTGCAACCTGAAGAGCCTGAGGGGCTTTGCTGGCTGGAGGGATGCAGGGGCACCTCTGCTGTGCACTGGGATGTCCCCTGCCTGCATGGTACAGGTGACACCAGGCACAAGGGAACAGGTCCTGGGGCTGGGATGTGTCTGGGTTTGTGCCTTTGGGCCTCCCCCTGGTACCTGCTGGGCTTTGCCCTTCCAGACAGCAGCAGGACCTGGTGCTGGGAGAAGGCTGTGCTGGGAGGAGTCACATCAAGCATCTCTGCTCCTAATTCACTTTGCTCACTTTATATTAGCTTTATTCCTGCTGGGCTTAAATCAGGCAGGGACAGATATAAACAGGCTTGTAATAAGCTGCTAAAATTGCAAAAGGGCTGTGAGACACATGGCTCTGCATTCAATTCCAGTAGTTAGTCATAATATTCATTAATTTTTGTAGTGCTCCTGGGGCAAAAGTCTTTCTTTTCATTAGAGAGACAGACCTGGATTTCTAAGGATCCTGGCATTCCATACAGCCTATGTGGCACCTGTGCTGTGAAAAACTGTGTTTATACAGGTGATGGCCTGGGGTGGGGCTGTGGTCCTGGTACCTGGGCCACCTCCCCTCTGTCTTACTGAAGGCTCTGAAATGCTCCTGCTCAGAGATCCCAGCACTGTGCTGTGAGGTGAAGGGTGGGCGGACTGGTTTAAAAAATATATATATATTCTAGGCAAAAATTCCTCTGTATAAATGCTGAAGCAGAGCAGCATTACAGATGATAGGTCTTCAAAGCTGAAGCACGAGCTGTGCTCAGGAGGGAGAGAGGCAGGCGGATCCCCCTCCCTTGATTAGCAAGGCTTCCCAGGCACTGCTTGCTCCCTTTCTGTCTCCAGGCTGCCTTTGAAATGGCCCCTTTGATGGCTTCGGGCATTTCTTAGTGTTACTGGGAATGAGCAAACAAGAGGAGTTGGGAAGAATGACAGGTCCTGTGTGTGTCTTTTATCTGCATTTCTGGAGCACAAGGACTATTTTAATGAGCCAGCAGGCACCTAGCTTTGTGTGACTCCTGTTTTTAGCAACTCTACAGTGACAATTACCTGAGAACTTTCCCACCTGTGACCTCCATGGAAAATGCTGGATTTTTTTGGATTGGTTTTCTTTTCTGTGGAACACATGACATGTATGATGTGTATGACAAGTCTTGAATGTGTGAAGAATGTGGGGGCATCACTAACCACAGCTGCATGAGGTGTAGGGGATGAGCTCCTCATCCTCCCCCCATGGAGGGATCAACAGATTTTCTTGATAAACAATTATTTCAGTATGGTTCAGGTTGGAAGGGAGCCATGGGCAGGGACACCTCCTACCAGACCAGGTTGCTCCAAGCCCCATCCAACCTGGCCTTCAGTACTGCCAGGGAGGGGCAGCCACAGCTTCTCTGGGCACCCTGGGCCAGGCTCTCACCACCTTCACAGCAAAGAATTTCTTCTTCACATCCAATCTTAGTCTCCCCTGTCAGTTGGAACCTGTTCCCCCTTGTCCCATCACTCCCTGCCCTTGTCACAAGTCCCTCTCCAGCTTTCCTGGAGCCCCTTCAGGCACTGGAAGGTGCTCTAAGGTCTCCCTGAAGCCATTTCTCTGGGTCTGATCCTGCCTTTGCCCTCTCTGGTGCTTCCTTGACCAGAGGAAGAGAGGAGAGAGCCCTTGCAATGGTGCTGGGGCCCAGCAGGTCTTTGCAGGTGGCTGATGGTGGTGATGGCTTGGACTGGGGGTCTTGGTTGGTCACTCACAGCTACCAGACATGCAGCATTTCAACCTGGCACACATGTGGGTTTTGCCAAGTGTCCCCTACCCCCACATACAGGTGTTCTAAATCACACAGAGCAATCAGTCAGTCTCCAGCTCAGACCTGTCTTAAACTGATTCAATTAAATGTAGGTGAAGGAGGGAATAGAAATTATGGCAATTCATCACCTTTTTACTCTGCAGGTGCTCAGCTGCAGTGGGGCACTGCAATTCTCACTGCTCTGTGCTTTTCCTTGTGGGAGTCATTAACCTGCTCCCACTGGTGAGCAAAGCCCCCTCCACCTCTGGGGAGAGGCTTTAAGGATAATGAGAGAGGAGATGATTAAAGGCAAAAAAACCCCTTCCTGATTCAGTTCCTGCCTTGCTCACAGGTCTCCTGCATGATGCTGGGTGAATCACCTACCTCTGCAACTCGTGCCAGCCCCACGCTGCCAGGACCACAGCGGCTCCTTCTCCTCAGCTTGGCCCTTGGGTTTCTCCCTCTGATGCTGGGGAGCAGAGTGGGGCAGATCCCCTGAGGACCCCATTTTGTGTTTCAGGGGTGCTGTGTTGCAAGCTGTGGTGCAGGTGGTAAAGTTCCTATGGGGGAGGGGCAGGAGGAAGGACAGCTCATGGGGCTTGGGTTTCTTCAAAGTAGCCTCAAATAGCAGTCTTGATGTGCTTCCCCATCCATAGAACGGGGACAGTGATGATTTCTCTGCTCGTGTGGTCCAGGTAGAGCGTCTACAGAGCAGGTCCAGGGTGTAACACTCCAAGGCCACACTGCAGGCAGTAACTTCCATGGAAGCAGCCACCAGTGAGGTGGCAGCCTCAGCCCTGCAGACCAGGGATTTGTTAACCTGCTGTTTTACAACATTGCACAATGGCTGCAGTTATATTTTTTGCAAAGTCTGGGCTCTCTCTGACCTGGAGCTAACACTTTCTTGCAGCTTGCAAGTAAGCAGTCAGCAGATGTGGTGTGATGGGATAGCCATGCCTTAATGATGTTCTAAAGGAACCAGGCTTTCCAAGGGGGCAGGTGGCACCACTGGCAGAGTTTCTGGCTCTCTGCACACAGCACTTGAGTGACTTCTTGCAAGGAAACCAGCTGATGGATTTGGAGCTTCCAGTTGGTGCTGGTTAACAGCTGAGGTTGAGCATATTGACTGCCAGCATTTCATGTTCCACCCGGGATCCCTGCCCGGGGTAATGTGATGCTGGAGTCTGAGCTGCTCTCTCTGCAGGGCCATGGGGGCACCCACAGGGACAGAGTTCTGCTTCTGTTCATTGCTGATGTTTCTTTCCCAGAGTTAAGCCTCAAGCCCCACAGGAGCTATAGGACAAGGTGCCCCTGTTTGTTCACAAGCTCTGATTGCTTCAAGGAGGAAATGCTGGAACAGGAGCAGCTTTCACCTTGGTCCTGTCAAAGCCTCTTCCCACCCCTCCAGCAGCAGCTGGTGGTTTTCAGCAGTGGCAAATCCACCACCTAAAATAGCATTTTCCTCCCAATCTTGCCCTGTCCATCAGGGGCCAAAACTGTTTGAGTTTGACCTGGATTCACAAGCTGCTTTAGTGATCCCCAAACCAACACTTTTAGGACAAATCCAGGTTGGTTTTTTTTTTGAATCACTTAACTGTTCTTAGGTCTGGCAGACTTTTATAATAAATGCTGATCTAACGAGCTTGGCCACAAGGGTACAATGTGACAAAAGCTATGGGGAGCTTTTGAATACTGTAACACATCTCAACGGGTAATTAAATGTAATTCTTTCCCATCACTATTAAACACCAGTGGAGGAAAAGCTGGGAGAAGAAACTATTCAACTGTTCTTAATATGCAAAGACATCTTTAAGATTCTCATCCTTATTGTTTACCTAAGGGTGCTCCTGAAACCTTCACGCTTCTGACATTTGAGTGATGTAAAAAACCCAGCAGCTTCCCCTAATGCTGCAAAGTCTTTCAAGTCTTTCGTAACACAGGTTGCCTCTGTGTGCAGAATCATTCCAGCACAAGGAAAGTGCAGTCACGTCCTACTGGAATAACTTAAAGGAATCTCTCCTCTGGGAAAAGAATGATTTTGAGGTTTGTAGAGGGGAGGCCCAGGTTATGGCACCAGCAGGTGCTGGGCAGCTTGGTGGCATCTCCTCACCAGGCTTCTGCTGCTCTTGCCCCAGAATATCAGAAAAGCTGAGCTATGGTGTGAGCCAGCTGAGGAGCTTGGAAATGGCTCAGTGGCCTTGTGCAAACTCAGTCAATGGGCATTTATTGTCCTGGTGCTCTGACAAGGAAGCTGTGCTTTATCGGCTCTAGCTATTGATTTTGTTGATTCACCTGTAATTCTTCCTTATGCTTTTTCTATTCCCCAATAATTCCCCTCTGTTTTCTCACACCTCCTCTTTCAAACTCAAGGAAATAAATCCCGGTTGCCCTTATGGGTAGTGATCAGCTGGACCCTCCAAGGGCTTTGCTCCCCCATAGGGGAATGCCTGCAGCAATCCCCTGGAGCCCCAAGAGCAACTCCTCTGCCGCAGGCTCACCCCGGGAGGTGACCTGGAAAATTGGGCCTGGAATATCTCAAATTATGATACCATTTCTCTATGCTAACTTTGATTTTCACCTGTTTATCTTGTATGCAGTGTTCAGTGGCAAAACCTTCAAAGGAGTTTATTACTGCTAGTGTTTTATTTTGTTACGGTTTGTTTCTTGCAATACAATCGAGTGAACCTGCAGGAAGAGGAGGGGATGCGATGTGATGCCAGAGCAACCATCTTACCAGCTGTAGCCATCACCTAATACATTTTTTCCACTTCATTTGTACCTAGATGATGTTTGCCTTCATTAAAAGACAATAAAAGCATTAAAGTGTTTTGTAGAGGAGGGAGGAGATCTTGCCTCTTTATTCACTGGGGCACAGGATGAATCAGTTCAGCTTTACCATTCATCTGCAGCACAAGTTGGGGAAGGTGTTCACCAAACCAGTCCTGTTTGCAGCTGAGGGGATCGGGGCCGAGCACCTTGGGGCCAGTGTGCCTGGATCTGTGTCAGTGGGATCAGTTCCTTGTCAGCACTTTCCCAGTCCGCAAAATTTCTCACTTTGGATTTTCTTTCAAGCGTTGGCTATAAAATCACACTTAAAAATGGGTACCAATAATGGAATGATGCCTTCTACACAGTGCTGCCACAGCAGGGGGGTGGTGGTGGAGGCTGACCTGCAGGGATGGTGTTGGGATGTCCTCTGCAGTCCCCCCTGCACACCCGTGGGATGGCCTTGGTCTTTGCCACCTTGGACGGTGCTACAAGCCCCACAGCACCCTCAGGGGCAGTGTGTGCCCTCACCTGCCTGCCCACAGCCACCCCAGTGCCCGAGGCAGCCGATTAACTTCATCCGGATCACCAAGTTCCTGCTGGCAGCTGAACACCTTCTGGTTTACTCCATCGAGTACCACACCAGGAGCAGGCAGTGAGATGATCTCCATTACTGCACCTTTTTAATTCATTAGTTTTACCTTCTTTAACACCACCAAATCCCCTCCCCCGTGTGGGTCCCTGCCCGACTCCCGGCCCCCCCGGGACTTTGCCCGGCGCGGGAGGGGAGGGCTCAGCGCCGTTTCTGTTCGAGTGGTAAAAGATCAGCCCTCAATTGTTTATGACATTCACAGGAGCGGTGATGGAGGCGAACAAGATCACAGCAAGTGCTACACGAAAGCTTCTTTGTGCGGGGAGGGGAAAAATCAAACTCGGAGTCGTGTTTGCAAAACAGCCGAGGAACCCAAGGGGATGGGGTTTTCGCTGTTCCTCTCCTTTTTCCACCTCGCTGCTTTTATTGCGATCCCAGCAGCAGCTCCCGGCTCTTAAAGGGCCGAGTGTATTTTGGGTTAAGAACCGGTCCCAGCCGCGGGTGGTTCGGGGCTCTCAGGGTCCGCGGGCAGCGCTTGGCTCTGCGGTGAAAGCGCCGTTTACTGCCCCGCACCCGGGGGTGGGGGTGTTGCAGCTCCCCTGTGCGCGCTCATGGGGCGGCCCCGCGCACCCCTGCGCGCCCCCGCGCTCCTCCTCGGGTGCCCTTCGCGAGCTCCTCCCCGCGTTCCCCTGCGCGCACCCTGGGGACGCCCTGAGCGCATCCCTGCGAACGGCTTTGCGCGCCGCCTCGGGTGTCCTGGGCACACCCCATTGTACACCTGTGCACACCTCTGCACACCCTATTGCACACCTGTGCACACCCCATTGCACACCCCGGTACCCACCTGTGCACATCCCATTGCACACCTGTGCACACCCCATTGCACACCCCATTGCACACC